>BJCM01000549.1:0-10876 GCA_018326385.1 Flaveria bidentis | reverse complement strand
AAACACAAGATATACGAATAAATAAACACGTTTCCACGTTACGCGATAAACTTTCTTAATAAACATTTAAAACATATAAACACATAAACATAACATCATAATCACATTAACAATTAGATTATCACCCATTTAACATGATTAATTATTATTACGTCACCAACGTTAAACGACAACTAGTGTGTGCTCACGACACGTGTATGCAAAACTTAGCGGTACTAACGGAGTTGGATAACGGAAAATTACCGGATATCACAGAAAATACACGGGAAATTGAGTATGGGCCGAGTAGACCTCGCGGGTTATGTGTTCGGCGAGTTTAAGATCGCGGGAACACCCGATATATATAAACGGATCAGCTTGAGCCACTCTCATTTGCAACTCAACATCAACTTCAAGAGAGAGGGTGTAAAAAGAGAAATTGGAGAGAAGGTAGTGATTCCAGGCTCGGTTGATCAAGAGATTGAAGATCAGTATTCGTGGACATCCAAACAACAAGAAAAGACCAAGAATCCAAGTAAGAAACATCGTTTAATCGTTTCTTTGAGTGTACACCCAGATTCTAGGGCTTACAGTTTTTAAAAGTGGCAAAAATACCCAAAACTCATGTTTTTATGTAAGAAAACATGTAAAAAGATTAGATATAGTTTTATGGATGATTAAATCAAGGTTTTGGATGTAAAAGATTAAATTTTTGGGCCAAAAATGGGTTGGTTCGTAATTTCAGCCCATTCTGCGAAATTGGGTGTTCATCTAACGAAATTATGTAGTCAATGAAGACTTTCTGCGAAACTATTGTTTCGGAGATAGTTTCGCATACATGGTTTCCAACGGAAGTTGGACAAAACTGGCAGCGAAGATGCCAGTGAAACTGCTAGCGAAACTAGCAACGAAACTGCTGATCATGCAGCGAAATTAGCAGCAAAATTAGGAAGAAATTAACTGTTTTGAGTGTTAACTTATCTACAAGCTGTGTAGTGTGACCCTTGCTTAGAAAGCTTGAATGAAAAGTTACTCATCAAGTCCAGGTGAGTTCTAGATCCCTTATTTAAAGGTTTTAAACTTGTTTGGGGCTGGAAATGCATACTTAATATACGTTTTTGTGTTTTAAACTTGTCTGCCTTTAGGACCATGCTATCAGGGGCTGCCACCCTCGAACCCCCATTGTCCCGCGGAGGGTCGGTTATGTTCTATGATGACTTGGACTTGTTGTGCATGTGTATGTGTATATGAATAGGCGATGCATGATGTTTATGATGATGTGTGATGGGGTATGTGATGCTTATGTGATGCTATCTATGTTCATGTTGTGTTTCATTACGTTCCTATTATGTATTATTCCGTGACTTACGTGTTATGATTATGAAATGAATGAAAAGTATTATGTAACGTAAAACGGAAGTTGATGATAATGATATGATGAACGTAACGAAAAAATGAATGCATGCATTAATGGAAGAACGAATTTAAGAAAGTCTAGCAAACACTTTAAGGAGGTTCACACCCAATGAAGGGTGTTAGCTCAACGGTGTGCGGGTTAGCTATCCCGAAAGGATGCACACTAGGGTCTAATCTTTGTGATTGACCATATGTATGGGATCCTTGTCGCGTGTCCTAGGTACTAGAGTCAGCTTCGTGCATAATGTTCGGGGTCTATTGATAGACCTCAGGCCCAGTAACTAGCTTCATGCACAATGTTCGGGGTATAGCACATAACATTGGTCTGGAATGTAAGCAAGAAAGAGGACGAATGTACGGAAGAAAAGTAAGGAAAACTATTAATGAAAGCGAATGATAATGATGACGCACATTGAACGAAAGATAATGAATAATGATGGAAGATGATAATAAATTATCTATTTGTACATATGATGTATGATCATGAATAAAAGTAAAGAACGGTTTTAAGCAAAAAGTAAAGTATTTATTTATAAAACTAGATCTCACTCAGCAACGCTGACTTTTATATATTTTCCAGTTGGCAGGTAATTGTTGTTGGGGATGGCACGGGCAGCTACTTGGCATTTTTGGATGGCATCCATTTTGTAGAACTATGACGTTTTTGTGATGTAATGCAAATGATAATATTTTGTAATAGTTAACTACATTGTATTGTTTTGCAAAATCAATCATTAATATATGAAATGTTTTAAGTTATTCCGCTGCAATATTTTAGCAAATATAAATATATGTTTTATATATTTTGTGCGATTATTGTTCAACTGTAAGCGTCCCGGGACGGGGCCTTACAAGTAAAGTAATTGTTCTTAATTTTATTGTATCTTAAAATACCCCTCTCATATGCTTTATATATAGTATAGATAATATAATTCGCTAAGGATAACTAAATCTTTAGCATGCATATCATGTTGATACATATAGCTATAAAAGTACGACATTATCTTAACATAGAATGAAGGCTATGTATCAGCGTAGACTGGCATCTTGCTATTTGAAGTTTGTGAAATAACATTTTAAATTTAAAGATTATTAAACAATGTATTGAATTGAATGATATTTTAAATGATTTCACTACAAATTATTGAATATATGAATCTATATATATGAGGTCTCCTAGGTTTCAAGCCTTACAAGTATGTATAAGAGTTAGTTTGAGATATTCAGGCATTCCTTGATACCTAAACTTAAACTAAGAATATGACAAAGACAAGGATGCTAGTACGAACTACTTAATGCCATGGGTTTGTAGGTAGAAGTAAGATCTATAGTGCTTATTGTGTAGAGAATCAACTAAGGTGGAGATAGGACTGTGAATGTTAATCTTGATTAGTTAAGAAATAAGAATAAGTTAAGAAGATAATTAAAACTAGCCATTGTTATTAACATTCATATAGTAGTTATCTTGATTAGATTTGTTACCTACAATGATAAAGTGAATAACTTGTATATTATTATAAGTAATACTAGAAGTGGCTAGTGAACAAAGACGAAGTGGTTCCAAGGGAGGTGCTTATGGTGGTCGTCATTGTATATCACTTGCAAACCAAAGGAACACCCAAGAGAATGTTACCGAGCATGAGGAGCCCTTCACCCTGAATGTTCGAGCACATTAATAATTGGATAAATTCTGAGCCTATCATCATCGAGATAATTGCTAATATAGTTCTCATGTTCTTCAATCAATGATAACTTCCACTTTAATTAAAACTCTAAAAGAAGTGAGTAGATAATGGACAAAGGAGAAAGAAAATAGTGATGACTAGAAAAGCATAAGGAAGGAAGGATACTGAGGTAATAGAGATAAAGAGATTCCCTGAAAAAAGGTAGTTTGAGATTGCACTATAGAAAATAAGATGCTAGAACCCTCTAACAGTGGATGTCAAAACAAATCTCATTGCCACTCTCCAATGGATCTAAATAGTGAATATAGGGCTGATCAGGTTGTGAAGTTTGTAGCTCACTCCTTATTTCTAAAGCCCTAAATTAATGGAATACTGTCAAGTAAACTAAGAATCCTAGCGAGTTTAGAAATTTGAAGTGGGAAGACTTGAAAGAGTGGGTTCAAGGAAAGTTATGTATTGAGAATGAAATTAACAAGGTTGAAAAGTGAATTGTTTGGGTTCAAGGAAAGTTATCTAACTCGTCAACAATACATACACTTCTCAATTTAATTAGATGGAAGGCTAGTTTTGCAACATGTTAACGCCAAAGAGCAAAGGATGAAATGCTATACTGGAGGGTTACCATAAAAGGTTTGAATATTTTTATAGCTAGCATTATAAAGACCTTTAAGTTGGCAGTTGAGCTAAGTTATAATGATGTAAGTGTTATCAAGTCAATAATTAAAGAACCAAAGTACAAAGGGAAAGCTTATCTAAAAGGTTAAGAAATCACTAGGTAGGTGTACGGTTCTGTATAAGGTTGATGCATCCAAAACATTCAACAACATCCAGAAGTCTATCCTGCATGCATGCACTAAGTGCTGAAGTGGAATGCTTCGGAAGTTTCACACTGCCTTAGAAAATATTCTAAGTGTGAAATCTTCCGAATCAACATATTTTGAAGCTTAAAGTGAAGTCTTCCGAAACTTAAAGGACAAAGTCTTCCAAATCTAAAATTTGAAGACCTCTTGTTGCCCTTGAACTCTTTGAATAATAAAGGCTCTTCAATCAGCATCATACCTCCACCCTATGATGTAGTTGGAAGTTCCTTGAGGTGGAGATGGCATAGCCCTTGGTATATCTTCCTCAAAGAGACTCTGAATAAAATAGTCTATAGAGTCCACATTAATGTGAACTTGAGGAAGTTGTTGAATATGAACAACTGCACGTGAGGATGGTGAGTCCTTAGTGTCCATACTCTATGTGGAACTCCCAAAATCTGTGATTGTAATGACTTTCTTCCCCTTTTTGGTAGCATCATCCACTTGCATAGTTGGCTAGGAGTTAGGTCAATCATATCGACAGATTCTTGTATAGATGAGCTAGTTTCTCCTCGAGATAAGATATCACAAGTTATTGATCATTGACCCGATTTTGTAAGGTAGTCACTTGAGATTCCAAGTGACTAACCTTAGAGACTAAATAGCTGCATGTTTTTTACAGTTTTTGCATCTTTAGTCTCAGATTCCCCTCTTCTTCATCAAAAAATTCATTGGGGTATGAGATTATTGGACTAAAGACCTCAGTCTCACCACCAGCATAAGGTTCTTAGCTTCTGGTTTTCCTTTACTCATTAACAAATTCAGATGGAGTGTTAGTGGGCTGAGTTGCCATGGTTGAGGTATTAATAATATAATCACTTGCAGAAGTGAGAGCCTCTTCCATATGGACATCCAGAACAGGCTCAGGGAAATCCTCCTCAGTGGTAGGTAGATGATATGGGCTAGACAAAGAAGAGGCAGGAGCACTCATCTCTCTTTGAGTAGGGGAAGAATAAAGATACTCATGGTACTCACTGAATCCCAAGTCCTTATCATCATAGAAGTCAAGGATGGGAATTGGTTGATTTAAATCTAAAGGCTGGGGATGGTAGTTTTCCCTTGAAGGTTGTTCACTTAAGTGTTGAGACTTAGAGTGAAGGCTTAAGGTTGTTGGGCTAGTGAGCTCATCAGGCTGAGCATGAGGAACCCCAGCACTAATTCTTGAAGAGATGGGAGTGGTTTGCTCCTCAAGGGAAGTGGGAGCTCCAGTATCCATTTTCTCCTGTGTGGGTAGTAATATGGGGGCCTGCACAGATTGAGTAGCTTGTGTAGGGGTTCGTTTGGATTTTCTTTGGTAGGTGAGGGTGATTTGTTGCTGTTTTTGGTGGTTGAGAGGTAGAAGGTGTGGGTTCAACACTAGCTTGTGTTGCTAGGTTGTCACCTTGAGCAATAAGGTCTAGCATTTTGTGGACAAGGGTTGTTTCTACCCCAGAGAAGACAACAATTGGTTTCATAAAAAAAATTTAAGATTACGGGCTTCATTTGTCCCAGTTTAAGAATATTATTTATTTCCCTAAACCATGAGCCCAGTTCATAATTAAGAATATGTTGAACATATCTAGGAAACATATAATACTCTAAGGAGTCTAAGTTAGTAAACAAATTTGTATAAAAAAACTGAGAGTACCTAAACTTGACCCCTTGAATCATTCCATGCACTATGAATAAAAGATCTTTAGGAATCTGGTCCTATCCCCCATGCTTGTTGGACCAGCTATGGAAGACCACATGAAGTAAGTACTTCCACTGAGAGGAGACCTTCTCTTTCCTAAAGGTCTTGATAGAGAAATCTTCTTTATAACCCATCTGCTCAAAGGAGTGGTTGAGATCTTCTTTGGGGAAGGACAATTTACCATCCTCATCACATAGCTGAATATGCGTGTTGATGATGGCTGGAGTAATAAAGATTGTCCTCCCCTGTACTGTAGTAGACAATGCCTTCTCCTTATTCATGATGACCTCTTGACAAGTCTTCCAGAAATCAAGCAAATGATCCTTATAGAGAACATGATCAATGGTAAGGGAGGTGGAATAGTTAGACTGAGCCAAAAACTAACAAACCTCTGAGAAATAAGGATCTTTCTCAAAGTGCAACAGAGCAACCTGATTGTGTTGCCTGTGTTACTACATGGAGAAGTTTGGGTCATTCTTGCAGTTGAGGTTGGCCATTTAGATAGCTTAGAGGTGAAGGAAGTGAAGAACAAATGCGGTTTCAGAGGATTTTGGGAATTTAGGTTTGGGAGTGAATGAAGATGATAAAGAAAGAGGGGGAACCATTGGGTTTATATATGAAATGAATCTCAGACAAAGTTAATAAAAGAGAATAAACTTTGAAATCCGGATGTCAGTCCCACCTGAAAAAGTAGTTTGCTTTTTGGCCAAAAGTAGTTTTCTTGGAAGTCATAAATCTTTCAAAGGTAATTTATCTTCGAAAGTTTTTGAGAAGAAAGCTTCCAAAGCCAAAGTGACTTCAGAATATATTTCAAAGATTTTTAAAAATTTAGCTTTGGAAGAGATTAACCTTCGAAAGTTATAAAAGCTTTCGAGGGTTAATTACTTTCCGAGGAAAAAGGTTCTTTAAAAACATACAAGTACTTAGAAGTGAATTTAAGCTTTGAAAGATATTTTGGAAATTTCTTCCGAAGGTACATGTTCTATGATAGTTGTTTGTTTAAAAGACTTAAATTTCTTCTAAAGATAAAAACATATCTTCTAAAGAGAAATTTTTTAAAGATTTACAAAAAGTTATCACAAAGAATTTACTTCCAGATCAAACAAGGGCTTATGAAAGTGATAGATATAGACAAATTAAGGACACAAATTTTTAGAAATAAGATATGATTAAGTTTTAAGAAAAAGCTACTCAAAGTTAATCATCCCAATAGCTAATACAAGATATTTGAATCTCTATTCATCAAATGCTTTGGTGAACAAATTAGCATATTGTTCATTTGTGTTAACCTTGACTATTTGATTAATCCTTTCTTAAAGTTATCTCTAATCAAATGATACCTGATATTGATGTGTTTTCTTCTTGAGTGTTACACAGGATTCTTTGTGATAGAGATGAAACTATTGTTGTCTATGTGAATGGGAGTCTGCTTAAAGTTGAGTCCATAGTCTAGCATCTGATTCTAAATCCAAAGCACTTGAGCATAACAGCTTGTAGCAGTAATGTATTCAGCTTCAGCAGTTGATAGAAAGACATAGAATTGCTTCTTGCATTGCCATGAGACAACCTTTCCACCAAGGAACTAACATCCCCTTGATGTAGACTTTGCAGTCATATTGAATCCACCATAGTCATTATCTATATATGTATACAGATTGAAGTCAAAATTCTTTGGATAGTAAAGGCCAAGTGTTGAGGCACCTTTGAGATATCTTAAAATTCTCTTAACATTGATAAGGTGTGACATTTTGTGATTGGCTTGATATCTTGCACAAATACATGTGGCAAACATGATATCAAGCCTACTAGTTGTGAGGTAAATAAGAGACTCAATCATAGGCCTGATTCTTTAACTTTCAAACTAGAGAGAGGTCTTCAAATTTCAGACCTTGAACCACTATAAAAGTCTTGAGTTGATCAACATGCCACTTGTCAACCTAAACCAATCTAGACAAGCTGACAAGTTGGCTCAAAGGATTCAAGACATGATTACTGAAGAGTTCAGCCTCAGAAAGAGACAAAGGCAATCAATCAATGTCATTAGTCAACTAGATGTCAAGGTAGATCCTAAGATTAGCTTTAAAGGGAAAACCTTGACTGAAGGCCCAGTGATAGAACCTGAGAGCCCTCTCACATCTACAACTGCTTCAAAAATCCATTCCCTTGATGAGACACCTATTGGTGAAGGTGTATCTCAACCTCTCTCTGGCCAGAGCATGGATGTTACTCCAAGCAATGAAGGCCAAAGCTCTCTCCACCCCGAGTCACAAAGATCTATGAGTGACAAAGGGAAAAGGAAATTGACTCCTGAGGAGATTGAGGAAGAGGAGGAGAGAGAGAGAGGAAAAAGAAGCTAAGGGGAGAAAGTTTCTTTGCAGGGTCTGCTGGCTTCAGGGAAGCTACAATCAGGGTTTCCCCCAGACCAAACACTCAAGATGATGAGTTAAAGGAAGTTAGGATTGCTTACTTACAGACCAAGAACTATGATATTGATAATATTATCTTCCTCCCCTTAGAAGATTTGAATAACTGGCTGACATGGAATTGTTAAGAGAGAAGAAGGAAGCAGAGGATGCAAGATTACTTCTTCAGATCAAGAAGGAAAGAAGACTGAAAAGGTTCTAAAAACATGTTCCTAATCTCTTACCAGTTCAAGAATGCTATATGCAGGAGACCTTGGCTCCACAAGAACCTCAGGTAGACAAAGAAACTAATAGGATCAATATGATTAATTACCTGAGTGCCACACGTCTCTACCAAGAAAATGCACTCCTTCCCTTATCCTTTGAGTACATTGAGTTTGAGTATCTCAAGCACCTTGAACTTCAAGTGCTCAAAGAACAAAAGGAAACTAAGAGAAAGATGAAGGAAGAAGCTGCAAAGTCAAGAGTCATCATCCAAAGAAGTATGAAAAAGTCTACCGATAGACAAAGGATGATGAGCTTCTAAAGTGTATGGATTCTTTGGAAGGAGACTTGGTCATATGTATCCATCTACAATGGATGAGCATATAAGGGTGATCAAGCAGAAGATAAATAGAGGAGAGCTTGTTGACTTATACTCCCCATCAAGTCAAATTTCTCCTGAAGTTGAGGTTAAGGTTGAACAATTTAAGACAACAAAACCTGTACCTCAAGCTGAATCTTAGCAAGCTTCAACTTCTGATCCATAATAGCAGGGTGAACCTCCCTCTCCTTCTAAACCTGTGAGGTAGGTAGACCCAACTGAGAAAGACAAAGATGATCAACAAGGTGTTACAGGTCGGTCTTCTCAATTAAAAGGCTCAAAGATGAAGAAAATGATGACTTCTAGACCAAAGTCCAAGAAAAAGAAGAAGTCAGAGTCATCCACTTCCAGGTCTTAGGATGAATCAGATCATATTGAGAAGGTGGATATAGAGGCTGCTCCAACAACTCCTATTCAAATAGCTCCTCTTGCATTAGGAAGACCCATCTTATCCTAGACTTACACTACTAATCCAGAGAGATGGCATGTGATCAGAGATGAAGATATTGAAGATGTCTACACATGGCAAGACATGTTCAATCTACCTCTACATGATCTCTTTGAGATAAGAAGACACTATGAGAGTCTGAGTGACCTTGACCATCTAATGAAGAAAGGATTGGTCATCATCATGATGAGGACTATTAATATCTGAAGTCTTCAAATGTTTTGTTAGCATCAACCTAGGGGGAGTTTGTAAGGTTCTGTATAAGACTAATGTATCCAAAACATCCAATAACATCCAGAATTCTATCCTGCATGCATGCACTAAGTGCTTAAGTAGAATGATTTGAAAGTTTCACACTGTCTTAGAAAATATTCTAAGTGTGATATCTTCTGAAGCCAAGACCAACATCTTCTGAAGCTTAAAGTGAAGTCTTCCGAAACTTCAAGGATAAAGTCTTCCAAAGCCAAGAAGTGAAGACAAATTATCTTTCGAAGACTTTTGAATACATGTTTTTATCTGATGTACTTTACCATAGAGCGGGACCACCTTTTTGCTGCAACTCTGTTGAATCACTAACTTTCACAAGTTGGTAAAAGGGTCCATGCTTTTGGTAACTGTACATTGAGGTCTTGAGTCCTTTACTTTCTGCTTTATGTACTTTTATCCTTTTTGTAATATATTAGGATGTGAGCTATGGTATGTCACAGAAACTAATCAAAAGGCAATCTGCCTTTTGACTCTACCTTGATTTTGTTGTTGTCTAGATCATTTATCCAGTTGGCCTTCAAATTATAACCGGCTGTAGGATGTATTAAAAGTATCTTAGGTCTTTGTAACTTATGATGATGCTTGTACACTTGTAAAAGAACTTAAGAGAATACAACATCCTTGAAAACCAAATTACTTGTGTTGTTTTGGTTCTTGTTCTATCTCATATTTGCTAGTGTTCTAAGTGTCAATCTTGTGATACCAATTTTCTATTTGACCTGTTAAATGTCTTAAACAAACTCTACTCATTGTGTGTTGTGTTGCAACTCCCTTAAACGGTCTTGTAGTAAGGTCTTAGGAAAAAAGATTAAAGTTTTTGAATGCTCTAAATGATTAAAGAATCATTTGGGTGAGTTTAAGTAGGTTGGGCACAAACTTGTGTAATCGTTGTGAAAAGACTCACCATTTCTCTCGTGATTATCAAGTGATGATCCACTACATTTTCTCCCGTATAGCTTGTAAGATATGATATTTTATAAAATATCAAATACAACCCATGATGTTTTTACCCCATAGCTTTTAAGATAATGGAACATATTTTACCCTAATTTCACATTATATGTCTATAATTATAACCAGTAAATATAATATGTTTATAATATTATTATTACTTAGAATAATAATACTTCTAATAATAATAACAAATATGTGTACATAATAATAATAATAACTAAATAATAATAATAATAATAATAATATTATTATTATTATTGTTATTATTATTATTATTATTATCATTTTTATTATTGTTATTATTATTATTATTGTCATTATTATTATTATTATTATTACTATTATTATTATTATTATTATTATTATTATTATTATCATTATTATTATTATTATTATTATCATTATTATCATTATTGTTATTATTATTATTATTATTATTATTATTGTTATTATTATTGTTGTTATTATTATTATTGTTATTATTATTATTATTGTTATTATTATTATTATTATTATTATCATTATTATTATTATTATTATTATTATTTTATTATTGTTATTGTTATTATTATAATAATTATTATTATTT
>BJCM01000547.1:0-11971 GCA_018326385.1 Flaveria bidentis | reverse complement strand
TTATTATTATTATTATTATTATTATTATTATTATCATTATTATTATTATTATTATTATTATTATTATTATTATTTTATTATTATTATTATTATTATTGTGTCGTGTGATAGATAAAGTGATGGGTGGAGGTTATATACGTAAGGTATGTTGTATTTACATTTAGAACTCTATACTTTGTTTTACTTTAAAATTGGAAATTAAGCTTGTGCGATAGGAACAATTTACAAATTTTATCACGCGTGTTGTGACAATGGTATTACATGGTTAGGGGATGGTTATTGGGAAAATTAATAGTGTTGTGAAAATAAAAAAAAAATTCATGGAAACCAATTACATAATTTATAGATTTTATGTTATTTTAATTGTTAAAAGATTATTTAAGTATTTGTTACATATATGTTGAACATAAATACGAGAATTACAAGTCATACGTATACGTAACAATATTTTGAATGAAAACTAGTTATGTATACGTAATCTATATATGACGTATATGTAAAACCATGCTACGGTTTTTCATTTGATCTATACCTTTGTTAATATACACACACATAAATATAAAAGGTGGTGATAAAAATTTATTAGTTATGTTACCGGTTTTATTGATTTTCTCAAGTTTTCATATAACATTGTGTTTTTTTAGGATCTCTCCTCTACATGGTTAAGTATATAAATATCAGTTAAAGAAAAAAAACAGGAAATATCATCTGTAAGATTTGAACATAAGATAGCATGTTCAAAGGTCAGAAAGCTAGCCACTCTCGTCGCCATCCACTTTAGTTAAAACCTTAAAAACAATACATTTAATTAGACATATTGATGGCTCTGAATTGACCATCGATCTTAATATTTATAGTATAGTAAGAGATAAATAGAGTTGATATGTATGTTTTTAGTTTTTAGTAAGTGATCTTGTGTTTAAACTTTTTATTAATAGGAAAGACTTGTGTATGGTACTTTGATTTGTTGAAGGATCTAATGTAACCGACGAATACATGAATGTATTTTGTGTTTTAGCAAATATTGAGAGTAATTTGGTTTATTTTATATTTTAAACAGAAATGTTTATGGTTGAGTGAGTATGCTCTTCGAGTTATGGGTTTTCTTCTGAGTGGGTTGGAAGTGCGATCCCCTAAGAAATGGATAGATAAACCAGATAAAAATAATAACTATTATTCGAAGAGGGTCGTATCTTTCTCTTAAGAAAAATTAAGGTTTAAAAATCATGTTTTTTATGTATTTGACTAACTATGATTAGATAATCATTGACATACTAATTATGTATACATAGAGTGACAATATGATCATCACCTCGTCTACATTATAGATAACATTGTAGAAATAACATTTTTAATATAATGTATGGTTAGAAATTAAAGTTAATGATCATTAAGGGTGAAAATAGAGTTCTATAAGTTAAAAAATGAGAAATATATGTAAAAGCCGTAAAAAGTAATTGCCCTTTTTATGGATTTTAAGGTCTATCATAACAAGTAACAAAGTGCAATAAAAGTTAATTATTCAAATTTAATTGGTTAGCACATTTAACATGTCCATAAAACGTGACAAGGCAAAGATTATTGTTTCCAGTGAAGAGCCCTATGCTTTTACTGCTTTACGAAATATTACTATTAACCACTTAAATAATTTTTAAAGGAATTCAAACTACAGAATAATATTTTTCAAAGCATAAATCAATATTAAACTCTTAAAATCAAATACCAATACTTTCTAGTGACAATTATTTACGGAAAGACAAGTAAGTTTGGGTTAATACTTACCAAAGACATTGAAAAGCACGTGGGAAATGAAAATTCAAGAGATGCTAGAAAACTTTAAATGAAAGCTAAAAGAATAACTTTAAAGCGTTGATACCTAACGACGTTGATTGTTCACATATTCCACCAAATCGATAATATGTGAAAGAAGATGTTCAGATACATTTAACCGTTCGCTTAGAAGAGTATACTTCTAAACTTTTATTCAGTTGGATATCAAATCAATCATTCAAGTTTTACCGGTTACAAGTTACAACCAAAATGAAACCGAAGTGGTACGTGCTACCAAACATTTTTTTACCATTGTTTCAACATGCATACATATTGTATCTGTAGCTTTTTAAAAACAATAAATATAAAATTGAAACTAGTTCATCACAATCACGTAGAAAAAAACATCAAAATCAAAACCAAACCAAAAATATTTGGTGGGATCTTGTCAAATACGAAACAAAATTAACCACCATGAATCTTTTATAAGGCGATGATCTACGAATGAAAAAAATAATAAGAGCGATAACAAACACCAGCAAAACTGAATCACATCAAAATCTATACATATCATCTTCACTTTGAACTCTTGATCCCAAGTCATATGCTCAAGATCAAGAATATGGTGTTTGGTTTTCCACACTGAGCCAACTTATTATAGGGTAAACTTCATGAAAGTTGACCTTAGTCCTTACATTGGTTTTAATGTAATTTATGCTCATTCTATGAGGTAAAAAGAAATTAAAATCTTTATTTCATTAATGGTAACATTTCAGAACAGAAAGCATTTCAAAACCAAAAGAACGGTGTCCATATATGCGTCATGTTTAGACCAAAAGACTTTTATTATAAGCATAATGAGTAATTCATTATTTTTAACCACTTTTGTTAACGGGTTAAAGATTCTAAAATCACATCAAAACGTTGAACCTTATTTTACGTTGAAACAACTTTTATAAATTTTTTGTTTAATAATAGCAAGTAAGTATATTTTACATGTATACATTAATAAAACTAACAATATCCGCATCTTTTAATTTTATATAACTATGTGGGTAACTTTAATGTTGGAGAAGATACGTCGATGAGCCCATCTTTAATTATTTTAAAAAGACTAACTCACATCTCTTGTAATCATATTTTTTAAATCTTTATGTTTATCTATCATAAGATTTGAATCTCAATCACATAAACGATAAAAATTTCCTAGTCATTTTGATGCCTTTATGTCGTTAACCTTTTGGTAGCTCGCCTTTGATTCATTTAATTCCTTAAATAAAACAAACTTGATAAATACTTGGTACACCCATTTGATTTACTATTTTAAATTGTTTTGTGATTTTACTTTAACTTCTAACTTTTTTTATAATTTTTAATATTCAATATTTTATAAACATTCAAATACACTATCACGATACATTTAGTTTTATCTGTAATTCTATATTTTAAAATATAAGTATTATCACAAACTTAGTTGTATCCAATATTTGTTTATCAACATGAGATACAACTCGGTTGTGACAAGATTTCTATAAAAAAATATAGATAAAAACAAAAAATATCATAACATTCAAATTAACATAACATATATCAAAAACTGACAAGAAAATACACGAGCCTAGATTAACATCAAGTCAAGTCCCTGATGATGTGATGAGTGATGAACCATTGATGATCTAATAAAACATGTACTCAACATGATTTTCTTGTAATTAAGAAATGATGTCGATTGATATTTGATAAGATGGTAAAAAAGAATTTACCCTCATGGTGAAAACACCTAAAGTTGCTCATAATTCAAAAAGATTTGAATTAATCACGGTGGTCCCTATAAAGATATAAAAAGAATATGAAACTTACATTACTTGTGGACATAATGGAGTACCTTGGAATCTATGATATTAATATGGTCCCTCACTCTTCTGATCTTTTCTATGAGTCCCACTGTGTGTTTGTCTGTGTGTAATATCATATGTAGTGCATTGTTTGCTTGTACATGAGATGATCATGCATCATGGACTTGTACCTGAGATGAATTTGATGGTTGATGTTAACAATATAAAAGAATTGTACTGTTGTTACTGCAGTACAGATGATTTTTATCATTTTTACAGTATTTGTCTTCAAGTAGATTCTCACATTTTGCAGGTACATTTTTGCTAACAGTTATAGGAAGTGAGCTTAAAACACCTGGTGCTGCATAAGATAAAAACATATGTACATTCACCATGTGAAGGACTGTTGTAGCACTTGTTGTCAAGTGAGTTCAAGGGAATCGAGCCTGAAAGCGAGTGAAGATCGGTTGTTATTGTTTATGACAAAAAATTTCATGATATTTTGTCCTTAGCGTGGAGTACGGGGTACAGTATCGAAAATTGGGTTTCATTCCCTTGGAATTGGATTTCGTTTAGGGTTTGAGATCACAAGAATGGGAATGGGAATGAAACCCTTCAAACACTCCAGAGGGTAGGGTATGGAAAACCCATTCCCGATTGGTCCTACATCTCCCGACTTCCCGCTCTCTTATTCGTTCAAGTGACGTCACAAGTAATCATATCCATAGTGATGGGAATCAATACATAACTTTTTCAGAACAGCTAACTCACTTGCTTTTTAATAAAACTTTTAAATCTACATCTTTTATCTATCATAAGACTTGAACCCTTAACCTTATAAAAAAATACATCTTTTTAATACACCTAGAACCACAACCACATGCTAAGTGATAAACTATATAGAAAATCTTTAATCAAGTACAAGGTGTAAAAGGCCAAAAAACGACATATTGAGTGTTTGGGTACATGGAGGGAATCAAATTAGGGAATGATTTTTCCATACCCAAAAGAAAGCATTTAAAACATTGACATTGAAGAACACAAGAATTTGATAACAGAAGTTTGAATCTCAAACAAAGTAGGATTTATCAAGATGTAAGCAAACAATGTTAAAGGACAAACATGTGGGATATACTTCGATCAAGAAAAGCATATTAAAAAGTACAAGGAAAATGTGACCACTATGAAAATTGTGCCTCAATGAACTTTGGGACATTCATCTTTTTTTCTCTAGACTCCACAGCTAATCATCATCTCTACAATTAAAAAAAAGATCAAATTAATAAATTATCATTCAAATAAAATCAACAGTATTTTAAGATATAATGCAGCATGCACATTTTCATCAAATTATTTAAATATTAGATTATTAGTGTGATCTTAATCATGTGCAAAAGATTAATTATTTATGATTTAAGCAGAGAAGAGACAAAAACGTTTTGTATGGACCGTCGAGATGGGAGATGGTTTTTGACCTTGAGTCAAATTCATTGTTATACTCTCTTGACAATGTGCAGGCGTATATATAGATCTGTTTGTGACAGGACTCTCGCCTCTTGTGTTGTCATTGTGCTAACTTTTTATTATTTCTCGAGTAAGTTTGGTTTGTGAATTCGATTGTCACGATTTGTCTTTGGTAACTAATCCGATCAAAATGGTTCGTTGTGGTTAAGTGGTTAGAGTTGACGGTGACAGATCAGTGACGGTGTGTGACGCTAGCGCCAATGGCGATGGTAAGGGTGCATAAGAGTGATTCGTTGCTTGGTTTTATTTAATCCCGAAGGCTCCATTTATGAAAAAAAATTTACTCAAATATGATTTATTTCATGTGTCTTTTAAACCTTTTTAAAATATTATTTTATTTAAAAAAATTTGTACAGTTAAAGATTAATGCTATATATGATAATTTAATCAAGTTTAGAAATATATTTCACAAAGTTTAAGAAAGATACAAAAATATCTTGTATTGTTATCTCATAAAACAATACAAGGTAAGTGTATATACCGGTATATACACGTGTTGATGATGATGATGATGATGATGATGATATGAATGTATGCATGTATGAATGAATATAATAATATAATATGCATGTGTATAGCAGTATAGGGACCATACATGTAAAGGCGTGAGGATGCTGTCTCTTGATTTTTGCCCTTTGATAATCGCCAAGTGGTAGCCAGGCTCTTTTTGTCTTTTTATGCAATTAAAATCTATAAAATATTATGTTTTTTTTTAATAATTGGTTGTTAGGATCACTTTTTTTATTACCTTAAATACTTTTGGTTAGTTTATATGTTAAGCGATGAGTTTATTATTATAATAATTCATTAAAATAATAATACTGTTTTATTCTACTCCAGTACTCCATGTTATATTATGTAGCTTTTCTTATTTAATGTGAAAGTAATAATAACATATTTTACAAAGGTTACTTATACCCCTTAAATGCAATAATCATTCTTTGTTTAAGGTCACATGAGATCAAACAACACATAAGTAACACGTGCATCCTTTATTAGTTTATCAAACAATGCATTAGTTTAATCCCTTTCTAATTACACTTTTAGTTTTTTAAAATTTTGCCCTAGGCATGAGTTGTTTGTTTAATAAATATATGAGACACTTGGTATTTTAACCCAAGAAACATTGTATAATGACATGATCAAACATAGTGATTTTGTTAGCGGAGCACAATGACTTGAATTTTGCTCGAGTTTATATCAGAGCTCATTTAATAAAAGAGTTTGAGTCAATGTTTTCTAGATTAAATTCAACCACTTAGATTCTTAGTGAAGACCCACCTTCACATGAAGGAAACTTGTGTCCTCTAACGGCGCTTGAACATTTTTCATAACTCTATCATGTATATCCCTAAATGTATGGATATACCTTAAAAAATCTCTCTATGTCCTTAGGAGCATCCCTAATCACGTGATGGTGCACTTTATCGAAGTCCTTTTTAAGGTATATAAATGTCATATCCATATCCTGCTTTCTTCATGTACTTCGAATTACAATATATAAGTATGAGCAAATAATATATTGTGTTATATATATAAAATCTATATCATACTTGTATACATTTTATAAAATATATATACATAAACTTATTTAATAGTCTGAAAGTTTATAATGAGTACAAGTTGTGATCCCAAGTCTTGTTCGCATGCTTCGGGAACTTGTTGAAGAGTGTTTAGTTGTTTGAAGTAGTACTCATTAGTTGAGTTCATGCTTAGACAAATATTCAACTCATCTTATTTACACCCATACGTTTAGCATAACACAGTTGGTTGATATAATTAACATGTTACAACCATAAAAGAAAGTGTAATGTTCTTATCAGTCACAATACTCACAACAGATAAAAACTCTTTTGTTACATTCGAATTCCTGTTACAGCAAACAATTGTATTATAATATGGTACCAAAATATATGTTTACTAAAATCAAATAAAAAACTTTATGCATAAAAACAAGGAAAATACCACAGTTTTTAACATATATAGTGCTATAAACAAGACACTTTAATTAAAGTTCTATAATTGAAACAGTTGTTGCAGAAACAATATAAAGTTTCTCCATTTGGTTTTAATGGAAACAATTGAAGGGTTATTGTCATGGGCCTACAATACTCATGAATAACGAACAAGGACCGTATGTGACCCATTTGGGCTATGACCCACGACCCGAATCCATAGTTATGGACCACCTGGCCCGAACCATGATTATAATCATGACCCATGGACCAGATTGTGATATTTAGGGTTCATTCAGATCATCTAAATAAAAAAATTGACATGGAAATATGGGAAAATTAAAAAATAAACATTTGACAACTAATGGTGACTTTTTAAATTGTGAAAATATCACTGAACCAATTATATCTCGCCACCTCGGCGTAGATTTTGAAAGAAAATCTTGCCCACTTAAGAAAAAAAAACGTTTTTTTATTACAATTTATAATCTATATCTATAACATATAACAAAAAAAAAATTTATTTAAACACGAGTTATCATTTAGCATATCAAAAAGTATTTATCGTTTTTTTCTCATAATTAATACGAAACTTAACAACAATCAATTTGACTATTCTTTTTCATTAAAATATGTTAAAACAAACATATCTATATTTGTGTTTATTGTATCTCTCATATTTAAATGATAATTATTTTGAATAAGTAAAAAAAAACTATCAAACGTCTAAAATAAAAATATTCTTATTTTAATAATTTATTAATACGTACTAAATTATATGTCTTAGACAGATTTTATCTTTAAATACAGAGTAATAATCTTTAATTTTGTTATTTATTTTAGATATTCATTATATTTTTATTTCACCAATAACTAATAACATCTAAAAATAAATTATTTATAAAATTAATGATTTTGACATGTTTTATTTATTCCATCCATATAATACATGTGCTATAACCTAGTTATCTCTAAATGCTTTCAAACTATTTATAATTTTATACATAAACAATCTTATGTATTTTAACAAATCTTGCCATTTTTAAGATATATTATAAACAATAAATACTTAATTATTTTAAAAAAAGTACGAAAGATTATATATTTTTTAATCTTGTCATAATCTGTCTGTAAAAAATAATACAACAAATTGTATCGTGTTCTTTTCTGTTTACTACGTATTATTTTGAAATGTTTAAAATTCGAAAATAGGTTTGTTTATTTCATATTTACTACGTATAAACTTTAAATGTTTAAAGTTACTATTTATTTTTTATTTTTAAGGTTTATCAGTTAGTTAATTAATAATGCATTCATTCTGTCCATATAAGTTAATTTTTAGTCAAATGAATCTAGACTAACACTAAAAACATATACATGTTTAGGCGGGAATTAAAAAAATTAAAGGCTTAAAAAATGTCACGTGACACTAAAGTTATTGTTTTATTAATAAGTATAGATTACTTGTTATTTTTCAGTTTTCTTTTGGCAATATTTATGGAAAATTAGTTATTTATTTAGTAATAACACAACTAAAGATATAACACGAATAAATTTAAACCAATGTAGATTTTATCTGAAAAGGAAAAATGTTCCGATTTTTTTAATGTACCGAACTTTTTGAAAAATATCTATGTATTTATAATACATGATTATTTAAAATATAAAATTATAACATCTCTAAAAATCTCGCTCATCTAAAGTTCTTGTTATTATAAATAAGTAAAATTGTAATCTTTAATATATAAAAATTTTAATTATCACGCCTAGAATGGTTATTTGATTTACTTTTTTATAATATATAAATACAATATATAAAAATTACATTATTGATGTATACAAATATTAATTTTATTATAAATATAATTAGTTGATACATCCCTCACCTACTACTTAATATGAATTATAAAGGTGTGTGAAATTTATTATAAATTAATTCCCAGACCTACAACTTAATTTTTTATAATGAATATAAAATTTACAATATTTTCTATAACAATATAGTTAAAAACAAACTTTTATAGAAAAATTTACGCAATTTATTATGTTTTATATAAAACCTTAGGGAAATAATAATTTTCGGGGTTTATAAGAAAATGTATTTATTTTATGTATGTAAGAGATTTATATTAGTTTACAAATTTGGCCGAATCTCCACTTTTTGTAAATAAAGATATTAATATTTTTATGAATATATAATATTATAAATTTTTCAAAATTTCGAGTGAGTAGGGACAATTACGTAATTTTAGAGGAGGAAAACATATGATTCAACGTCTAGTCGGCAAGGAAAAGCACCATAAGACAAAAGTGATACCACAGCGAGAAAAAACACTCAACTCCTCACTTATAAGCAAGAAACCCATATAAATAGTACAACCAGCGAGGAATTGTGACTTTTAATCGTCCACGTGACAATAAATTACCACATATTAGATCCCGATATGTTTACCTTTTCGTAATTGTTTTAGGATTTATTTAATAATTTTTTTGTAATGTTCCCTGAAGTATTGCTTCCTTGCATCCATTGTATTTTCTTTTGAATTTATGCTTGAAAGCTAGAGTTTTGTTAGTTTATGGTCCACATCGTGTTCGTAATTATAGAGTTACATGATTTACCAAAACCATTTATTTCAAGTAACATGATTGATTGTGACAATATTTTATGGTTCGATAGGTCGAAGATATCGTTGGATGCATTGGATAAGCGTAGAGGTCGGGACGATCAAGGCCATAGAAATCAAGAAATGGGTCAGGTCAGGTTGAAACAATTGAATGGCTAACACATTATTGCCATTTCTTAAACTTTATGAATATGTACGTTGTATGTGACAAAATAGACGAGTCGTATTTTTTATCGTAACATTTGCTTTTTAATAAGGGTGTTGATCAATGGTCTATCGGGAGAAATTTTGTATCATGATGTTTTTATTCATACCCATGAATTGATGGATTGCATCGTATATATAAAGTTTATGTTTTTAGGTTTATGAATGAAAAATCACGTATATAAAATATCATATTCATACACATAAATTGATAGCTTGACATATTCTAGCGTTGTATTGTATATCATTGACATTATAAATTTTATCAATATATCACTATTTTAAGATACCTAAGTTTTTTTTTCTTTCTCTTTTTGAAACAATCGATCGTGATCCAACACATTTTTTTTCTTTTTCCTTTTGGTAAAAACGATCGTGATCTGACCTTCATACATAAAATCTTTTTTACAATCAACACATACGAAAAGTGATTTGATATTAAAGTGTAGACGTTAAAAGATGAAAGACAAATTGTTAGATGATCATTGTCGATCATTTCAAAAGTAAAATAAATACGAGACAACCTAGAGATAGATTGAACAAGTTTTGAAAAACTAATAAAATTTGTTAGTAATTTTATATTATATATACCTGGAGATTATAAAATTTTAGATAATTTAATGTAATAAATAATTTTAATAAATGGTTGTTGGATGCAATATGCAATAATGATGGCTGAACTGCTGAAGTGTAGGAGAAAATTCAAACACTTTGAAACAAAACTTTAAAAATGACCAAATTGATATATTTCAAATGGCGTGACAAATTATATTCCAAATTGATCTAATTGAATTGTCTATATCAATTACTTATTTATCATATGTTTTCTTTTATGTTATAACTCATTCGAAGTAATTATCACTAGCTCTACCATCTCAAGCGATATACGCAACATTTATGGTCATTTGACGCAGTGGTACCCGGTTTCCCCAGGGGAGGTCGGTGGTTTGAGTCTTTCTCAAAGCAAAATGCTCTGTGTTGAGTCATAAGTTTTTTCAGTTATAAGTCTACTCCTGAGATTTTAAGACGTTAAAAAACAAATAAATAACCTCAAATAAAATAACATTTATCATATGATACAAGATAATACAATTACCATTTAAATTATCATTTAAAGGAAAAATTGATTTACACAACATCAAATTGATGGTTGAACAATGAAATATAACATAATAAATAACATTTATCATAAGCTCTTAACACATTTGATGTTGCATTTAATAAGTTTTGGAGAAAACCATGAAATGTCATTTTTCTCGTCTGTCCTAATTATTCCACGTGTTATATTTGGAATACACACAATTTACTTTTATCCAAGGAAATATCTTTATTCAAGAAATTAAAACTGATATAAAAGGGTAAATATTTTAATACTATGTTAGAACCCATGTATTACATTGGTGCAAAAAATAAAACATGTTAAAATCATTAGTTTTATAAATATCTTATTTTTTAGATGTTATAAGTTTTTGATGAAATAAAAATATAACTAATATTTGAAAATTATAACAAATAATGAAAATGAAAATTATTACGCTATCTTTAAAGATAAAATATAGTTGAAATCATATAATTTTGTATGTATTAATAAATTGTTAAAATAAAAATAATTTATATTTTAGACTTTTGATAGTTTAATTTAGTTATTTAAAATAATTATCATTTAATATGAGAAAGGCAAGAAACACAAATATAGATATATTTGTTAAACATATTTATTTAGTAATAGAGGAAAGTCAAATTGATTGTCGTTATGATTTTTGCATTTATTATAAGAGAGAGGCGGGAAATAATTTTATTGATATGCTAGAATGATAACACGTGTCATATGATGTGCTAGAATGATAACACGTGTGTGACATCCGTCACCAAAGGTCCGTCTACTGACGTATTTCCGTCATCTTTTCGTTAATCTGTCATTCCTCACCTTTATGAACTACCTGTGTGATTTCGCTTTTGCCTTTGTCATTACATAACTGTTATTTAAAACCTTTGTCCATATTACTATCATCACCATAAAATACACCATTATATATATTATAATTATAAATAAAACCAT
>BJCM01000546.1:0-13123 GCA_018326385.1 Flaveria bidentis | reverse complement strand
TAATATGGGAGTTGGTCTATGTTGCGTGATGTATTTGTATTGTGTTGTGTAAGAAGGGGAGGCAAAGTCAAAGTCAAAGGCAGGCCTCCATCTTATCTATCCTTCTTCCAAAGCAACTAAAAAGAAAACAGGGAGGGGTGAACCCGATTGATCCGATCCGATCCGATCATCATCTCCGGTCTGTTGGATCATCAATCAACCATTCAATTTAGTTTCTTGTTTTTTGCTTACTTCATTCAACGAAATCAAATCTCCTCCCATCTACTCGTCGCTTTCGGCTTCTTCTTCTTCTTCTTCTTCTTCTTCTTCTTCAAATGAGGAATGGAATTAGGGTTTTGGTGTAATAGTCTTCTTACAGGAGGAGCATGAGCATGGAGTTGCACTATAATAATAGTAATAATAATTACGAACATGGAAGAAACGATCAAATAGTCTCTCAGTTTGTGCTGAAAGCTCTGCATATTGTGTTGGACTCTAGGGTGCCTTCCATTCGTCCTCACGGTCAAGGTAACCTCCTCCTCCTCCTCCTCCTACCTTTACCTTTGAAGAAGACGGACAAATGGTTCAATCTAGCACTAGGCGACCGTCCACCTGCTTTAGATTCTCTCAACTTGTCCTGCCACAGGAACCTAATATCGGACCCCATCGTACTTGACATCATACTGGTTCACGAGACTCAAAATCAATCTCAATCGACGGTTATCGAGAGGTGGGTTGTTCAATACGAGGAGTATTCTAGTGCATCTACCGAATCTTACTATAAGAAAACTTACAAGAGGTCTATCATTCTCCTGCGCTCCCTGCATACCATGATGAGGCTCCTTCCCGCATACAGGGCTTACCGAAAGCTATCAACTGAGGGCAACGCTTGCGGTTTCGATATCATTTACAAGCTGTCGTCTTCCCTCACTGCCCCCCCCTTGTCAAGGTCCGAGGAACAACTCATGAAACTCTATAGTTTCTTTCCTGTTGAAGCTCAGCATGGACGTCTTTCTATATCCCTGAAATATCGTCAAAGTCTCTCTCTTTTCAACTTGGAAACCTCACCGTCATTTCCACCTGAGATCATTACAGATTATGTTGGCAGCCCTGCCACCGACCCCTTTAGGGCTTTCGCTGCTAATACTAAACCGGCAATCACTTTTCCTGTTAGAGAAATACCACCACCTTCACAACGCCCACATAGCTGGACCAGCGGAGCTCCATTCCAATCCCCTCACTCCTCCGGTGGGCGTTATGATTTATATTCTTCCCCTGCTGTATCTTCTTCTCCTGCTGTATCTTCTTATGCTCAAAGGACTCATAACTGCAGACCACTAACTCACCACAGCTTTGATGATTCACCACCATTCTCTCCTTCTCCACCAACATACCTTTCCGGTGGGGGTAATTACCTGCAATCTCGACTGCGCTCACAGACTGCCCCTCTCAGTATTCCCAATCCCCTGCTAACCACAACTCCCACACATATTTCCCCTAATTTATCTGATCCTAGTCGACATTCTCTTCCACCCCTATCCCCTAGAGGCACACCTTATGACCTGTCATCTCATGAATCTTCTAAGGCAATTAGGTCCCTTAAAAAGTCTGACATGTCAAGGGTCGGGGACCTGGCTTCGGCTTCTGCTTCTGCTTCTGCAAATGCAAATCATTATTCTTCTGCTCACAAGGTAATTGTATCCTTCCTATGTGTCTCTGTGTTTTTCTTCTTTTCTCTTAAGCAAGTAGCTGCAACTGAGGTTCATATTTACTTATTCCACAGGTATCAAGGGATAACAAAGATGATTCAGGCAGGTTTTCTGGTTTGCTATCATCAAGTGGTTCTCCCCGTATTGGATTCTCCAGAAGCTCCAGTAGATTGTCTCTCCAGGATGACTTGGATGATATTGATTTCTCATGTCCGTTTATTGTAGATGATGTTGATACTTGTCATTCCCCTGTCAGGTAATTATTCTAACACTCATTTTTGTTTGTCTAACTCATTATTAGGTCAAATGCGTTGTGAATGCCCGTGATGATCTCACTTTAAAATTGGCGATGGTCCATCCAGTCTTACAAACAGAGATTTGTCTTCACTTTCACTCCCTCTCTTTCTCTCTCTGTCTTGAGCTGATACCAATTGTCGGCGAAAAACCAGATTGTATGAACATACCTCTTTGTTTGACACTTTTACTAACCAGTAATCGGAAACCTGCTACACAAAAACTATCAACCAAACATCCCCACTTAAATTTAATAAAAACTAAATCATACTATGGCTCGAACTCTTACCTTCTAGGACGAAAACAACTTGATGAACACTCAATCAAATAATTGATAAAAGACAAAAAAATCTGCCAAAAACTCTGCTATTTGTGGCTGCCTTTACCAAAAATCTGGACACATTTCATTTGAGCTTCATGCTATTCCACTATAGCCCTTCAACTTTCAAATTCTTTACATTCGAACTAAGTAGGATTAACTTTTAATATACTGAATCTTTTAAGCCGCTGATCTCTATAGGATCTCCTGGGCGATGGAGATGGAACTAGAGGAGTTAAATCGTCTTCTATCTCTGTGCTCTCAATGTCAGAAATATCTTCTGAACTTCCTTTTTCCATGGATCTATAATTTCTACTTTTGTCTTCAACTACAGCTTGTTCTGTTTTTTTTTGGTGCTTTCGGAACCTGTGAAACCATAAAAGGTAACCTTTTTTTTACAAGCAAGCCCCATAAGACCCAACTTCCACTTTCTTTGGATCTAGAAGTTTGACTTCACTCCTAGCATCTACAAGGCTACCTCGGTCCATCTGTGACTGCTGTAACTTCTTTCAGTTGTACCTTGACCATTTATAGAGTCTTTCTCTTTTTATCGCTAGTAATGGCCAAGTTTATTTGACTACCTTCCATTTTTTTGAACACAAGATGACATCCCTTATCCCACTACTGACAAAAATAAGCATTCTCTTCAGGTCTAGAATAAGTCTGACATCCTTCAGTGTCCAATTAATTCCAAATGAGGTATTCAATACAATGTCTCATGCCCGTGATACCTAGAGTCTCACCAACTGCAAGTTATACTTATGTAAAGTTTTGAAGTATAAGATTCTTTGTTATCTCCATGCAAGAGGTTGCATGGAATGATGCTCCTGAATCCATGTTTATCGACGTGCAGTTTTTTAGTTTGTCATCTGAGTCTTGCTGCAACAGTCACCTCTTTCTTATCTTTTGGAGCTGTTGGAGCTGTGCATTGATTTCTAAAGTGCCATAACTGTTCACAGTTCTAACACATGATGTCTTTTCGGTGCTTTGACCCCTTTTTCCGCCTCGGCTGTTTTCTCCTTCAAATCTTTTTTCTCTGCCTTTTGTTTAACAGTGAGTTTGAAGATTCACTTGAACTCCTGCGACGTATGCCTTCTCCTAGGTCACAAATACCTACAAAAGTGAACTTAGCAGTTCCCAGTGTACTACTAACTATTGCAAGTGACTGACTTGTCATCAAGTTTAATATCAACTTTAATAAATGAAAATTATTGATTTAAACACATTGACATGAACGACAACTGAAGTACCTTCTTTCGTTCTGGATTGACTAACTGCTATTTAGGAATACCTTATATGAGGCGGATGACTTTTCATATCTGTTGGTAAGGCCTTTAATAATCCTGGTTTTTTCATTGATGATGTTGTAGGCCATACTCTTTGCCAGTGGTAGTCTATCCCTAAAGCCTAATTCATGTTTGCCATGTCTTTTTTATTCTTGTAATACAGGATTCCATAACCTGAAATCATGCCTATCAAACTTGTTAATCCTGATTTTTAATTAACCGAGCCTGAGCTCTGATACCAATTGTTAGGTGTTTATCATTGGACTTGAGTTCTTGTGCAAGAACCTGCAAAGCAATGTTGAAACTTTAGCTTCTTGATATGCTCGCTAACCTGTTTGACATACCATCTGCAACCAAGTTTAGAATAACATCTGAATACATTCACTACAGTTCGTTAAAATACATCTGGGAGCTGCTTTAAGCAACCCCATATCCCTTGGTGACATACCCATGAGCATGTTTATGCCACTTCTATTGTGCTTTATTATGGGTTTAAAGTCTGAACTAGTGCTTAAAACTATAATACTCGCCAAGAGTT
Organism: Flaveria bidentis; assembly: GCA_018326385.1. Taxonomy (NCBI): domain Eukaryota; kingdom Viridiplantae; phylum Streptophyta; class Magnoliopsida; order Asterales; family Asteraceae; genus Flaveria; species Flaveria bidentis. Next base: position 8,998 of record BJCM01000546.1, on the reverse strand, counting down.
AGCTAATGAAGACGAAACCTAGAATGTGGACAGGAGGAGAAAAACTGAATAGAAAACAGGTTGTTTTCAGCTGCTGTGGTTATCTTGGACATCTTATTGATATGGATGCGCTGTAAGCCATATAAAATTACAAAATAATAGAGTTGGAAAAGGGTGAAATTTCCTTTGAATACCAGTTTGACCTAAATGATACTACAGTTACTATATGCCAAGTGGGTTTTTAGTTTCCTAATTGCATAAAGGTCATCAATGTTGTTAGGGGTGTGTGCAGTTAGCCGACCTGGGAAAAAGAAAAAAGATTGGACATAACATCCCACTGAAAGTGAAATCATGACTCAAATATTTGTTGCAGGACTAGTTTTAGACAGGCTGTGCCAATAGCAGTTACTTTGAATATGTAAAATTTATGTATGTATGAAGTTACTAACTTTTGTGTTGTGATGTTGCATTTGACAGTCAGAGTGGTAAAAAATCACAAGATGCTGCAGTAGGTGCCCTCGTGCGTATGTTGAGAACGGCACCACCCCTTAGACAAGATTCTAGTTGCTGCAGTGATCATGTTGAGGCCCAATCCAACACGTCCGGATTGTGTATATCCCGGAAGACATCTGATGCTTTGGAGGAGCTCAAGGCTTACACCGGCATCAAGCATTTCATTCTCTCCAAGAGTAAAGATACAAAGCAACAGCACGTATTCACCTTGTGAATATTTTAACCTTTTATCTGGCATAGCTTTATCTTCTATAATTCTAGCTTAGCACACCCCCACTTCTGTCGTCAAGTAACTTGCAAAATTTGATATATTATTGGTTATTTATGCACAAATTTGTGATATGTATATAGTAACTTTCTTAAAAACTGCTGGCTTTATAATGTTTTTTCTGTGTGGGCATATAAAGTTCTGTTTACAGATATTGTAATGAAGAAACCTACAATTACATTAGAGTTGTTTGATTATCCGCACACCAGTGAAAAATAAAAAAAAATGAATCTACCGTGCAGACACTAAGAATAGTATGAGTGAAAGTAAGATTCATGTCTTTAGTGTTAATTATTTTATACCTAAAACATTTTAGTAAAATTACTATAGTTGGTTATGGGTCAAGGGGAAGGTGAGGGTTTAAAACTAAAACTAAAACTAAAACTAGAAGCAAATTGCAAAAAGTCCTCTGCAGCCGAAGTCCACCAAGAGCCCCAACCCAGGAATTCGTCACAGTAGCAGAATTTACACGCTTACTCGAACAAGAACGCTCAAAGAAGCAACCTGATGACCTAAGGAAATTTCATGTGGTGTGCCAGAAAAACGAAAATTGATATTTTTTGTTTTTTTTAATTGTGAAAATGACTAAAAACGCTAATTAATTTATGAAATAAGTTTCAATATGAAAACTAATTCTTAAATTAAGGTAATTTTTTGATTCGATTTGACTTACGATAATTAAGGATTACGGTGCAATTACTATTTTTAATTAATGATTTATATTGATACTAGACATCACGTTGTTCGGATATCCACTCTATTTAATGTTTGATCAATCGCAGTTCGTTGGTTTGAGCCAACCCATTACTCTAAGCTCATGTCGTTCGGATCTTAGCGTGCAGATTGCAACGATAGAAGTATCAATTATAATTAAACACACACGTCGTTCGGTATGTTTAACTATATTGTATGATTCTATAATGAGAATGAATTCATAGACAAACTCAAACCGTTAATTGTTCCTTATAATAAAAATCAAAACTTGATTATGGTTTTAAAACTTAGAAGAGCTTTATTAAAAAAATTAATAAAATAGTCAATTTTATTAACAATCTAATATATACCGGAGTAGATTTGGGTTTAAGATCAATAATCAAACAAACAAATCATCAAAATAAAAACATCTCATAAATGCTTCACATAAGTTCAAACTAAATCAAAGAAATTCAACCCTAATGTTGAACTAAGATTCTTCTAGCCGGACATGACGACTAAATTAATCAAAACTAAATTAATCAAAACTAAATTAAAATAAAAACTTACAAAACAAAACACGAAGAATTAAGTATCTTGACGATGAAGAGAATTAGAAAAAACCTAAATTGATATTGCTCCTTGTTGCTTCTTAAAATTCATTCCCCAAAATAATGTTTTCAAGATGTCTCTTAATTTTTTTAGCCCTCTTCTATTTATCCTCCTCCTTTAACTTTCAAATTCACATTTTTAGGCTTTCTTGTTGTTTATATTTTTTATTTTTTAAATAAATCTGCGGATAATCATCTCCAACAATATTTCCTAAACTTTAGGAATTATTATGCATTTTTAAAATTCTGTATTTTCTTCGATAACATCTCAATTGTTTCTCCAAACCTTTATTTTCTATCCCGATCACATCAAAGCTACAAAACCAACAAAAACACATCAAAGTAGATTTCATTCTACTAAAACAACTATTGTATGAAATAAACGAAAAATACATGCAATGAATGCAAAATATATGCCAAAATATACTCTAAAATTATTATAATTAATGATTAAGAATATAACTAACAATAAAGTTATTAAAAAGTATAAGTTGGAAACAATTTTTTTTCTATATATTTTGATAATGCCTCAAATAATACGTTTCTGATAGAACATCTAAAATTAAAATATAAACCAATTTATGATGGTGTGTTTCTTCATAGTCAATGTGTTGTGCAAATCATAAACTTTGTCGTTTAAGACGGTTTAAAAATGATTAAACCAATAAAATATGCATTTAATAGAATGTTACATGACATTTTTAACATATATAGTATGCAAGTTTTTATAAAGACACAAATTTCAAATGTTTAGGTCGTACCTAGATAATGGAATTCGACTTGTAACATGTATGAAAAATGCTATTGAGAAAAATAAAGATTAATGGTTTTTCAAGTCATGAGAAGAAAGATGAAGAGCCCAAAAGTCTAAATAGGGAGTTATAAATTCCCCACTTTACTTACCATCTATCGGGTTGGCATACTATTGAAAGAAATAGGTGAAATACTTCATGTTTTTAAAACCGTAACTACTTGTTTTTTTGGAGTTTATTATTCGACAAATCCATTAGTACTTAATTAACTTTACTTAATATCTTCAAAATTAAATAAGTTGTCGTTTAGAAGTAGATCTTATTCGGATATGATACCTCAATGAAAGAAAAACTTAAAAACATATTTGAAAGAAAAACCTCCATTTATTACATGCATCGTTGGCTTAAACCCTTACTTAAATACTTTAGAGGTTGAAATTTTACTTAATAAAATTACTTTTGATTTGGGTTTAGATGAATAAGACCCATTTTATGGTCAAAATTCAAAAGTTAATTTTAACCGACCCTTACATGTTTGGTTTTTATTTAGCAAAATATGGTGAAACATCAAACATTCATGAGTCAACGAGGAATGCGCTACAAGCCAAAAGTTCAAATGATCCAATATTTGTTTTGTATAATACTTTAATGGATGAATGTAATAAATGTAATATGGTAACACTCCTAGTAGTGAACTTGAAATGTATGGTAGGACGGACTTTTTGTCCACCATGACTCCACAAGATTTTAATTTTTTTTGACTTGTTGGCTTGGTGAAAAGCTAGTGAAGATCAATTTCTCATCTTATACACTATAGCCCGAGATTTACTAACCGTTCAAAATTCACGGTAGCTTCGGAATCTTTTGTTTAATAGTTAGTGGCAAAATTAAATGAATAAGATGAATTTGACTCACTCCTCAAGCGATTAAAATGTCATTTTGTTGAAGGATTATTTGAATGTCGAGAAAAAGAATACAAGACAAATGCTTAACTGAAGAAGAATTGAAATATGCAGCTAAATTATTCAAGGATGAAGTGGAGAGTGGATTAACGCCCGAGATGACCAATGATGAAGCGACATGTGATGACCACCTTCGTAATAGCTTGGGCTTGAGGGGCGAAAAATAAAAGCATCAAAATACGTAACAAATGAACAGAGAACAACTACATTAGATTTTTATTTTTTTAAAACAAAAATTAGAATTTTAAATCGTTTGAATTGTTTGGATGCTATCTTTTATATATTTTATTTTTATTTTTAAGAGTTAAAGTATTGAATGAATTGAATTTTAATCATAAATATCTTTTATAAATAACATAATATAAATACATCTTATGATTATATAAACAGATAATTGTGTATTTAATTTATATCTCTAGACTGAAAACTTTATTATAAAAAAATACCGGTCCAGTTTATGACACGAACGTTTATTATTATTATTTTTACACCTCTAGACTGAAAACTTTAACTGTGACGGCATACGCTTGGCTATAGCGATATAACGGTGGGAAGAGAAGAATAATTAAAATTAAAACCTAATATATATACAAACATTCCTGGTACAGATTGAGATGGAGAATAATAGAAAGAAAAATCGCCACAAGGAGGTGATTTTTTAAAACATCTATTTTATAACAATTGCCACAAATAATAGTTTATTCTTAGAAGCAGTTCCATAATTTTACATTTACAAAAAGTATTTAATTAACATAGTGAGGGAGAGAGAGAGAGAGAGAGAGAGAGAGAGAGAGAGATGTGTTTTTCTTATTGATGACGTGCAACCAACTCCTCATGTAACCTACTGAACACTAATTTCACAGGGATACAAGCAACTGCTGTGAGCAATGACTCTGGCTTCATCACCACCCCTTTTTCACCTTCATAAGACTCCAAATCCGTACTATGCTGTTGCTGGGTCCCACCTATCGAAGATAGGGTTCTTATTTTCTGATTGCAGTATGAAGAAGTGCTGCTCTTCCTTTTCAAGAGCTTTTTTGACTTGCGACTCCCTTTACCATCTTCATCATCCACTAGATAGTCTTCCTCCAATGTTGATAAATGGGGTGGTCTGCGAACACGACATTTTGCAGTCCTCCTGGCGGTCCTCCAGGGTTGTAGTGTTGAGTCAACACCATATAATGATTCATCTTCAGCTGATGCAGAAACAACTAGGATAAAATCAGATGAACCGTCCTCTAAGGTTTCAACTGGGATAGGATGACCTACAATTGCCTTGTCATTCAACTTGCTCATGAGGGAAATCATAGGTACATGCTCTCTCTGATAACCCGACTGAACTCCAACATCAACATCAATTAGCATGGACTTCATCCTCCCAGTCCCACCGACACCGTCATACTGACAGGGGCTGCTGAGGACATGTACGGGAGGAGGATCATGGTAGCATCCTCCTCCTTCCAAACAAGACTCAGGGTGGTCCTCCCAACCTCCTCGAGAAGGCCCCACATGGACACCATCATTCATCCAAGCTGCTGTACTAATAGACGAGGATGATACCACCTTTCTCTCTCTGTACCTGCGACTATTCCTTTTTCCTTTCAGTTGCCATTTTGAGACGGTCATACTGCTCTGTTGGGGTAGGAGTAGGCAATTCCCACTGTCATCAGGAAGCCCAGACTCATCACCTGTGCTCTCATCTTCTCCTTCGGCTTCAGATCTTCCGATTCCAAATGCTTTAGGTATAAATTCAATATCTTCGCCTTCATCTAACCACAAATCAAAATATAAATATAAAAATAAAAATAAAAATTTAATGTTCTGATATCGAAACACAAACAAGCACAACAAACAAATGAGACTAGAAACACACATACATACATACATACATATACATAGATACAAATTTAATCTAATGACTCCTTAGCTTAACTATTTTTAATTTAACTTATTTATTTAACAGCCCTCAGAATACATTATAGGTTCTACTAATTAATTGGTCAAGCCCTTTAAGTCTGAAAATTCCCCTGCTGTACTCCTAATTCCTAAACATCATCAACTGGTGTCCCACCCTAATACGGATGTGCATTGCTGTATTTTTAATGATAGCATGGTTTAATTAAAAGAAATTGGACCGACCATCATTCAGAGGATCTACGCTCAATCCTACAATTACTTGCAAAGACTAATTGTCCTTTTAAACAATCTCTGGTAGAGTACCTTAGCTGGAGAACAGTCTTAGAAACAAACATAAATTCTACTAGAGATTATGGAACCTTCTCTAATCCAGATTCTACACAAGATGCCATCTATTGGACATCAACAGAAAAGTCATACAATATATTTCAAAGAATGAGCATGATCTTATATTGGTAAAGGTGAAAGAAACAATGACACTACTTGGAAGAAAAAGAAAGCAATAAGAAGAAAGAGAACCTAAAAGTGCAGCCATAGCATCATATGTATCCGATATCAGAGATTCAGTGCCAGAAGAATCAGTTTCAGTGTCTTCATTTGATCCAGTAGTGTTGTTTTCTTCTTCCAACCCAATAGCAGTTTTTTCACACTTGAGTGTTGAAATTTCCACCTGGTCAGCAAGAGTTTGTGTATAGTCAAAACTGTCAACTGATTTAACTCCCATGCCACCTGCATCCATTGCGGTGTATGTCTGCTCCTCCCTTAAATTAAGAGAGCCACCATCAGCATGTGACTGTAAGGGATGAATGTGGGGAATTTTAGCACTACTCTTGAGTACCTGAACAAGAGGGCGACGTCTATCATGCCTCTTATTCAGTGTTTCCTCGATATTATTCCCCTCTTGTTGTGACCTTTTCCTTTTCTCCAAAACATTATTACTACTGACAGGAATCCTACTTTCTTGTGTTATACCATAAAGAACCCCATCAGCAGCATCAGCATGCTCATAGGAACCGTTTGAGTCAGCCAAGGAAGAAAGATTATACTTGGAAGAAACAGGAACACCCATGCTAAGGTCTTGCAAACCTCTCAATCTAGGACGTACATCTGTGCTTTTATAATCTGCATTCAGTTGACTACCACTCTGTTCTGGAAACATGAGACCCTCCCCAAGAGACGGGTCCATTTTTGTGTTGCCATGTTTCTCATTGTCGCATGAAGCATCTGCTGAAGTTATGATAGCTTCTTTTCCTAGTAACTTGGCATTAGACTGGACACCTGATTTCCTGTATTTCTTTTCAAGCAGTTGTTTCTCAAGCTCCAGAGCATGAAGGATAGCATCTTCCCTACGTGCATATTTCTCTCTTTTCTTAGGAGGCATTCCCTGTGAGGCTTCAGCCCTCTCAATGCAGTCATCAAACTCACCACAGCGAAATGGTTTAACTCGCTTGGACTTCTCCAGGTTGTACCAGTCCCTGCTCATTGACAAATAGAAGCACCAGATACATCAGGAACATACAGATAAAATAATTAATTAATTTCACTCATGATCATTATTAACTTCTTGTCAATTCTTTCTCAAACAATAAAATAGCTCAAGGCCACTTATAATAGATGATGAGTACGACTTATAGCTTTACACATACCCATCATTCCCTGCTCCAGGAAACCAAGGCATTTCTCTTTCTCAATGAAAGTGAACGCATTTACCACAAGCAGTGAAAGATGGCATGTCTAATAGTAATGATGGATATCACTATCAACATATATAAAAGAACTCAAGACCTGAGAGTGACACTACTACATATAAATGTTGTTTGCAATAACTGTGATAGGATCTAAAAACAGATAACTAAACAAATGAAATAGAAAGGATGCAGAAGTAGCTTGTTGATACTTGATATTGAATTAGACAATAAGAAAAAATAGGAAGGAGAATCCAGCCATATGAAGATCTCCCCTGCCCAAGCTAATACATCCGTTCCCAAGCTTTACTACCCTAATCAGCTATATATGATATTTCATCTCTCTCTCTCTCTCTTCATGGATAATTTACTATCATACAAACCCACGCATGTTCCTTCCTACCATTCTCTTAGCTATTGACTTTACAGGCCTTGGGACCACTGGGTTTTACATCCAAAACATGTCCAGTAGCATTTTCTCTATCAGATTGACATGATCATGTACGTTGTTAGGAACTTACAAGCTGTGTGCAAGTTGTTTTAACAGCACAGAGAAGACGCTATGCAGCACTTCAAATGTTAATGGCATGATATTCGATGAGAAAAACCTATAAAAAATATTAAGCTACCCAAACACACAGGCAAGAAGCAAGCAAACAGCTTTTCTAAAAAAACATGGTATAACTGAAAAAACATCTTATGTTCTTTAATCTTCCATTACAAACTACTCCCAGCTAGAAAGCACAAAAGGGGTGGTTTACACCCAGTTGATAAACCCATCAGACAGAGACAATGAAGCAGATAAACAAGTTCATTATTAATCATAGGCTTATGAAAACAAAACCAAGAGCAGTGTGTTTGTTTGTTTGTTGGTTTGTTTGTAAATAGTAAATAGTAAATAGAGAGAAGAGATGAGGAATGAATAGAAGTTCTTACACACTGGCATCCTCCCTGCCGAGAAGTTTGACGGGGGTTCCAGATCGAGGAGACATGAGATGAGAAGCAGAGAGCTCAACGGGGCCCAGAATCTTACCCGGCCACCACGACCCGTTCCGCCTCCGAACCCAGACGATGGTCCCAACACCGCAATCAATCACGGCATCGGAGCTGCTTTCCATCGCTGCTATGATTGGAAACCTAAACCTAATAAAAATGCTCAAGAGTTAGGGTTCAACCTCCACGGATGGGGATAGGTTTTAGGGTTAGGGTTAGGGTTAGGGTTAGGGCTTCCATTCATATAAAATCAAATCATATCAGGGAAATTAGGTTTTTTGTTATGAATAAGATTAGCAGTCGATCGGCAAAAGCATGAATGTGAGTATGGAGCTGTAAATGCGTCTTCTATCTCTCTTCCTCTGTGTGTGTGTGTGCCGTGCGTGTGTGTGTGTTTTTTTGTTTGTTTGTTTGTTATCAGGACTCAGGAGGATGAACGACTCGCCGGTGTTAGACTCGCTGCAGATTTCACAGAGAGAACGAGTTGAGGCACTGTGCACGCGGAGACAACCACATGACACGTTATTATTATTATTATTATTATTATTATTATTATTATTATTATTATTATTATAATAATAATAATTATTATTATTATTATTATTATTATTATTATTATTATTAT
>BJCM01000545.1:0-13552 GCA_018326385.1 Flaveria bidentis | reverse complement strand
AACATAGCAAAACCTCAAATCCTTAACATACCAGAACATGCAACTATTAATATTTTCAAAGTATATTTCATTAGTCAATTAAACCATTCTTTTTATTCATCATATAACCGAAAATTCTGATATCAATAAGCGATCTAATAAAAAATCATTTATATAAACACTCGAACTCAACCAATGCTCTCCCATATCATCTACAGTGTAAATAGTGAATTCTCGTAGCTAGACCCGAGTCGTAAGAACGAATGTTTACTCGAAAACATCAACGAACCCACACCGATTTCCCAACTAGATGTTACACACAAGCTAAGTTCTGCTTTTTAACTTAAAAGCTAATTGATCTAGAGTTTTTGTCGACCACCCGTCTTTACTAAGCGAGCTCATAGCCGCTTCTTTAAGCTCGTGGGTCCGAATCCTAATATATTTGCCCTCTTCTCCTTCCAATAAACCCTTGACAACCCGAACAATCTCCAAACGATCCACAATGCCATTTTCATCCGCCTTAGCCCTCATTGCAATTTTCAAACCCTCGGTCAACATCACAGCGTTCATCTTTTGTTCTGCATAAAGCGGCCAGGCGATCATCGGCACCTCATGAACTATAGTTTCAAGAACCGAGTTCCAGCCACAATGAGTCAAAAACCCTCCTGTTGAGCTATGACTCAGGATCTGGGCTTGTGGTGCCCAGTCAGGCAACACCAGCCCACGATCTTTAGTCTTTTCTAGAAACGTTTTCGGCAAAAAGTCAAAACTACCCTTGTGACTATGGCTATTGAAGTATGTAGCATCAGCTACTTCATCATTTGGGGTCCTAACCACCCATATGAATCTTTGCTCACTCAACTCCAAACCCATGGCTAACTCAATGACTTGTTGAGTACAAAGGGTCCCACCACTCCCAAAACCTATATACAAAACAGACCCACGTGGCTGACCATCTAACCATTTCAAACAGCTCGACTCGTTTACACCCAAACTCGAGTCAACCGACTCGGGTCTGGACCCGGACCGTATCAACGGTCCAACGGGGTAAACCGTCGGCCAACCGTGTCCCTCATGTTGCAAAGCTTCAATTGCCCCACCCTCCAACTCCTTGAAGCTATTTACCACTATACCCTTAGCCATCACATATCTCTTTGTATTATGCAAAACCCTTTTGTATGCATCATTGCTCCTATCTTGAACCGGGTCAAGTAGGTCCTTACCATGGAGCGGTACGCAACCGGGTATCCGAAACGGGTCGGGTACGTCTCGATACTCGCCCGAAACCATGCGATCGAGCTCGGGCAAATGAAGAAACAAAGAAAGAGTCATGGCTGACGCGGGGAAGAACAGGTAATGTGGGACACCGAATTCGATCGCCACGTCGAAAGCATCGGTCCCGAAGAGATCAACGAACAAAGCAACAAGAGTAGTGTCTTGAACAATGGAGTTGATGGTTTGGTGGATAGAGGAGATGGATCGGGTCACCATGAGGGTAATTCGGGTTTCGATTTTGGCGTCGGGTGGCAAATCGTCGAAGTTAACCGGAGGGAGGAGGATGTGATTGATGGCATTAGGGAGGGAGTTGAGGAATTGAGATTGTGAATTGGATAAAGGGCCATCGTTTGGGATGATGAAAGTTGCTGAGAGGTTGTGTTTCGATGCGAGTTTCGTGGCAAATTCGACCAACGGGATGAGGTGACCCATCCCCGGGCTCGGGACGATGGCGATATGCGGTGGTTTCTCCATTGAAACCGGTGGTTGTGGTGCTGGTGAGGGGGTTGAACAAGGGGATGATGAATGGGTGGATGAAGGTGTGTTATAAATAGGCAAATTTAATCCGCATGTGATGTTTTGGTTTTTAGAGTTACATTGGTATTAAACCCCACGTATTGCGGTAGGGGCGTAAAACCATGACAAGTAGTATCAATGTCACAACATCGCTAGCGATTATCAAAATCGGAAAAGCTCGTGAAACAAGAAAAATAAAAATGAAAATTAGACGTAAAAAAACGTTGAACGATAGTGTGGCCGTTGCGACGTGTTAATTTGCAAAACTTAGATCGAAATGTAAAACGCAACACAATCATTAAACAAAAAAAAAAGTAAAAACATTGAACCACTTACACATGCTGCGGCAAGTTAATTTGAAACTGTAGCCGAAACATAATAACAAAAAAATTGTTATTGATAAAAAGTAAAATAGATCAAAATTGAAAGCGGAAAAAGGTGATAGAGTTAAATGTAAAAGATGAAAAATTATTAAGGTTAAAAAAATAAAAAACAAAAGTAAAACGTATAAAATTAGTGTACAAGTAATAATACATAATTATGTTTAAAATTAGTGCTAGTAACATAATATATAATAACAAATAGATTTACTTATATTTGGTCCGACGATGTTTATTTATTAAAGGTTTAAATCTTTTGATAAATAGCAGTGTGTAAAGTAAATACATACTATCATCAAGATACAAATCATTAATCCTTTAAATAAAGAAGATGGAGATTACATAACCTTATATCCTTTATGTCAAACATAATATCCTAATCAATTATTTGATTAGTCTCCTTTGTCTTATAAACCTTTCTAATAAAATGCATATATAGTATACACTAATGATCATATAATGATTATATAATGATACTAAAAAGGAATATTGACCCTATCTTCAGACATTATCGGTGATTCTAACACATAATGAGTTAATGACATGAATCATAAATGTAGTGATACGCAATTCCTACGCAAGGCTCTTGTCACATATAATAGGCACGTGATTATTTTGTACTCTTTGAAACGAAACTTGTAACTTTGATGGTAATCAACTAATCATATGTGAATTTGGCACGTAACGAACACACCAATTAAACTTGAAATTAATAGGTTTCGTTTTGATTTAAATAACTAACGAATAAGTTGAGGTAAATGGGTTGTGTTTAGGATATTAGGTTCGCAGGATGTTTTTATGCCGTTTATTTTAGGCATAGTTTTAAACAAATATGTTTTGTGTCATAACTGAAACTAGTTTGTTATTTTAAGCTAAAAATTAAAATAAAAGAAATGATTATTAGTATATATTTTTACTATATAGGTCATACTCATGTCAACCGTAAAAACTCATGTCACATGTGAGTTCATGTGTCAAGTACGATATTTGGGTTCGTGTCTTGTTGGGTTCAACCGATTAACCTGTGAACAGATCCGTCTAACACCCTATAATCTTTTACATTATGCAAACCAAACATGTTTAGATTGGTTTGGTCACTATTGAATTTTATTATGTTAGGCTTACAATAAATTCAAAAGCTAGCAAGTTTAACTAATCAACCGGGCAAAACCATAACACAAAGCGCTATATATACGTGAGAAAAATGGGTCGACGAGAAACACTAAAACACGATCAGGGCATAAAATAGATCAAGTATCACAAATAGAACCTGACACAAATAATCCAGCTTAAATACGTGTTGAAATGAATTTGACACAAAATTATTAGGTTTGATCCTAACTCAACTCATCAACCGAAACATGACTTGACTTGTTAGTTAAAAGTTATACTTTGTGTCAAAATTTTGTATGCAACAACTAGAACTCTTTAAATACAAAAATTTGCATAGTTTGTATCAATGTTTTTAAAAATTGACCGAATATTAAACTGAACGTCTTAACAATTCATTGATAGAATCGAATAATAGTTGCACTATAATATATATCATTCAATGGCGGTGATTAAGAATGACAAGGAAAAAGTAATTAGAAAGTTTGAAACCCGCTCCGACTGAGGGCAGACAACTTCAAACTAAAGCAGTAATACCACATACAACCACTCGTTTATGTGTTTGGTTCCTAATCAGTCTAATCCTGTTCCGAAAATATTAAATCAGACTCTATACCTCATCGAAAGCAAAAGTTGTTCTACATGATGGATCTATATGATTGGTGAAGGTTAAACTAGGACAGTTTTTTAATTTAATTAGAAATTAAATATTCTTTTCTTTAATTACACTCGTAGAATAAAACACAAATCTTAATTAAAGTAAAAAGGTTTTTCTAAGTGCGGATACGAGGTTTTAGTTTTGAGGTCTAAAAGTGGTTAAGAGGTCGAACTCGACATGAACCCTAAAACTTAATAAGAATCTAAAATTCACACAACGCAAAAGATGTCTTGGTAAAAACGTTAGATATACAAACATGGACCTGCATAAGAACACGACACACTACTCCATATTGAAAAAAATAATATGTTTAAATCCGAAAATTTAATTTTACAACCAAATGTAGTCTCATTTGATAAAAGACATATGGAGCTGATAAAAAAAATATGTGCACAGAAATAATTTTAAAAGTCATAAGAAATACGACTTTTAATGAATTTTAAAAGTCACTAAATGTGATTTAAGGTGTTGAACTTATATGTAAAGTTTAACTATACCATCTAACCTAATCATTCTAGTATGTTTTTGAATTGTAGATGTCGGATGCTTAAAAGAAAAGGGTTGAAGATTTAAAGAAGGTTGGAGTGACATATGAAATATGAGACAAGAAAATATAGGAAAAGAATTGAATAACACAGGAGGACATAAGTTACATCCTTATAGGACGTGGCCTACATCAGGTTATTAACAAGGAAGAAAATGACGTAAGACAATAGCCAAGGATGTACGAGGGGAAAGGACGTAGCTTACGTCGGTTAACTGAAATTGACCAGATCCGAATTTTGACCATATTAAGAAGCTTTATCAATTTCCAAAATCCTAATTCGCAATTTTAAATGTCCTCGCACATAGACAATTTTAAAAGTCGTTCATAGACAATTTTTAAAAACGATCTCCACAGTTTTAACCCATGAATAATGACAATTTTAATAATAATATGTAATTGATATAAAAAATGGGACATTACACCTCTCTTTCACATTGTATTTGTCAACTTCTTTAATTCATCTCTCACCACTCAATATTTAGAAATGCATATGTTACATCAGAAACTTGATAGCCCCCCTCTGTTTTTTCAAGGTTTGAACAATATGAGTTGCAAGACATATTTGTATTTGCATTGTTATTGTTAAAGCTAGAACCACAAAACACATTGTCAACATTTTTCTAGAAGATGGTGACACAAGAAACCTCAAGAACCTAATATAAATATATTATATTTTAAACATGATGACATCAATTAGGGGGTTGGAAGTTACCATCATCATCAAATCACAAGTTTTTATTCTACTTATTAATGTTTGTTTTTATATTGACAATTATGATTAGGACGTTCTTGAGATACCTACATTAAGATAATCAGAACTAGTGGGTCCGAGTTAAAACGATTACAATTGTTTGTCATGAGATAGTAATGACGTCAAGTTTCTACAATTGTATATGTATTATAGAATCTTAGTAGAACGCAATGAAGTTGAGAATGAAATTAAATTGATAACTGTACAAAGTTATACAAATCTTAACGTAAATTTGTATTTTATTCTTTTTTTTTTCCTTTATGTTTGACAAAGCTTGTGTGACATTAATTTGTATGTTATGTCAGGGTACTTTGTGGTCCATTTTATTGGTAGGAGTTGAGTGATTGTCAAAATGAATTGTTTGTCTAGCAGTAAAGGCTGTACATTATATTACGTGTTTATATTATACTTTTCAACATTATATTATTTGACTGTATATTATATTATACGATTGTTTTATACTTTTTAACATTAATTTACCAAGCAACGTAACACCGAAATCTGGATAGGATTGAGATGTCATATATACAAGCTATAAGCATGATCGTGTGAATCATCTTTTTCACCTTCTTATCCCCCGATAGAAACTTGTGCCAACTAAGCAAATCTTTAAGGAAAAAACGTATAAAGGAGGATTTTTTATCCAAGAGCTTAGACTAGACCAAACAAATCGGAAATAGGGCAAACATTACAATAAATGCTCTTATTAGCAGTGACAGGAATATCGATGACAAATAATATTAGCGGCGACATGGACGATTCATTTCATGCACAATAAAGTCAGATCTGGTCATTGATAAGCCTCCAGATCTAACGATCGAATTTTATCGTACACAGACTAATAGCGGTGACTCTATAGCAGCGACCTCGTCGCCGCTAATAGGTAAAACATTGCAATTATTTCCCTACACACAAACCCATTTCACCCTATTTGCTATCTCTCTCTCTCTCTCTCTCTCTCTCAAAATTGTCAACGTCATCCTCTCTAACAAGACATCCATCATCCTTCTCTCTCTCCCAACGACTCCAAAGAACTGTCGTCTAACGAACCTCAGCCACCTAAGCCGCCTCTTCAGCCACTGTCACGTGCCGCCTTCTTAGCCACCGCTACTTCATAGCCACCATCAACCCTTGTTACTACTCCACCGCCAATTACAACCGTTTCTACCCCTGCGGTTCACTCCGACTATTGTTGTTGCTTACTCCACTAGGACCATTAACTGCCGCCCACTCTACATACATACCTTTGTTGGATTCGAAAAAGGCTTCAAATGAAGCGGATGAAAATGATTAGGACGGGGATGAATAGTGTATCAGATGACTAGTTTAAGCTTGTTTTTGGTAGTTTTATGTTTAAGTTAAACATGATATTTAAGCTAGCTACTTATCGTTTACACATGAATATTGTATGTCATTTATGAACTTTAAACTTTTTATAGTGTATTTGTATTTCTAGGAATTCTGATTTATTTTTATACATGTACGATTGATTTGAAAAACTGTAAAAAAGAAAATATTTTTTTTAAATATTTTAAAAAAACAATAACCAATAGTGGCCACTCTGCCGCCGCTAATAGTCTTTCCAGATTTTTTTGGTCAAATCTTCAACGGCGACAATTATCGCTCTTAATAAGCTCATTAGCAGCAACATCAACAACGACGACTCATTAGCGGCGATATTTTATCATTAACGACTAACAAACTCATTAACGCCGGCAAAATGGACTTTTCACGGAGACAAATTTCGCTGCTAATAACGGAAATCTTAGGGGTGAGAGATGAGCGTATGATCGTGTGACTCTGGGAGTTCACCAAGACCAATGACACATTTATACCTTGCTTTGTTAAAGTTGTCATGGTTTAAATCCAACCCATACTTGCTCTCTAATTGCGAACATTGATTTTTTTAGAAACTCAATTGTAAGAGCATTCACAGTGGCTTCCTTATCCTTATTCATTTAATTACAATAAAAATCATTATGTTTTCTCTTTCCTTTTCAATTAAATAATATTTTTATACCATTATCATTACTTTTTTCTTTTTCCTCCACTCACAACCATTTAAAAAATACTAAAAAATTTATAAGGATTTAAACTGTGATTCTTCAAATATACCAATCCACAATAACATTTTCTTTCTTCTTCACTCACAACCATCCAAAACCATTCCATATATATACCAAACGTACTCACATATTTTTAAAGAATCCACTGTGTGAGTACTCTAATAATGGAGTCAAAATATCTTGTACCTTCACTTGAGCCCTCCCTCACCTACCTAGGGAACATTTACCAAAACTAAATAAATATTCTAATAAATTTATAAAAGTTCATTCAAACGAATAAAATTAGTATATTACTATGCTTATAGTTTATATTAGATACTCGTTCGTATGTTACACGGGTTGAAATATAAAAATTATATATAATATATGTATAATTTAATATATGTCATAGATAACATATTAATAAAATTACTCTATATAACAAACATATATTTAAGTTATAAATAATAGTATAGAGGAGATATTATGGATATTCAAAAATATCCATAAACCTCTTTATATACATTATTAAGACTAGTAGAGTGTCCACGTAATGTGGTGGGACGAGATTTTACATTTAACAAGTGTATTTAATATTTTGTTATTGTTGTAGTAGTTTTACAAAAATATTTTTTTTTTTCTAAGCTAAAATTTAATATACCAAATAATTAACTTATGCATGACAACATGTATATAAACGAGCTAAAAAATAATCATGTAACTAATAGTTATTTTGATTTATTGGTATAGATTATCAAATTGTTCACTCTTTAGGTGTATAGTACAACACACAATGCATGATTTTTATTTTTGTTCTTTATAGTTATAATTGAACCCTTCAACTTTAGTTATATCAACAGTTTCTACCATATATTTACTTTTTCTTTTTTGACGCACTCACAATTTTTTGTTTTCTTTATCTTTTATTATATTGAAAATTCATTGTTTTCAACGTGCTTATTTTTATTTGCGTTTCAATGTAAGTTTTATTTAAAACGGATTTCTACGCCATACCTAATCCAATTGGTACGTACTTATTTTGATCA
The DNA here is from genome assembly GCA_018326385.1 of Flaveria bidentis. Classification (NCBI taxonomy): domain Eukaryota; kingdom Viridiplantae; phylum Streptophyta; class Magnoliopsida; order Asterales; family Asteraceae; genus Flaveria; species Flaveria bidentis. The sequence continues at coordinate 5,245 of BJCM01000545.1, read as the reverse complement.
ACGTTAATATTTTTAATCATTTGGTTTTTATGTTATGACGTGCTTATTTTTATTAACATTCCAACATAAATATTTCTAACGAATTCTCCTTTTTAGTAAGTTCTGAATGTCATCAACGTTCTCAACAAAATCACATATTTCCGACAGTTTTATTTTGTATATAAAGCTTTGAATGTTTCAAAGATGTCCATGTTTTGTTTTTCTTACCTTTAAAATGTAGGTTAGCATTAACATGTCGACATTAGTGTTTTCACGGTGTTACACTCTTGTCACATCACAATCCATGAATCTTAATACTAGTTCTCTACTAAAAATAAATTTTATATAGAATTATTAAATATATATATCCAAATGATAAAACATTTTTTTTAAAAAAAGAAGTTAACATCATCATATATGATATATCAACCTTTCAGTGAGAACAAGATCCAAGTTTACTATAGCAAAGTTTTTAACCTTTAAGCAGTTCAAAAATACGCACTTTATTTGCATACCAATACCTTCATACTCATCAAATTCACGTTATATTAAACCAAAAACAACAAATCTTCAATAAAATTCCTACAAACTAACATACACGTCCATTTCTAACCTATTCATCCCTATAAAGAATTTACATGATGTTCAAAAGCAACGGTCGAGAGCACGTAGAGTTTCCACGAGCCCATTATACAGCTCTTGTTCTCGGGGGCTTCATCCCAAATCCATGCTTCTGTCGCTCGACTCTGTCAATACAACAAAACAACAAATGATTGTTAGTTTATAACAGTAACAAGAGAGTATGTACGAGACCAATCATACAAACCAATATTGTCCGCTTTACCTACGAGGCCCTCATGCATTTGTATTTGATTACCAATATGGAAACTTCTTAGGAGGCCATTTAACATTAGATTGCTTACACCCAAGCATGTTTAACATTAGAGATTTCTCGCACACAACTAATGCGTTCACATTTCGTAGGTGGTATTTAAGGTCAAGCATTCCTTAAAAAGCCTAGTATATCTCCCACCCATGATTGATGTGAGATTTGCCTAGAATGTTTTTGAGTATCTTTTTTTTAAAAAAAAAACGGAGAACTCACACATTCTCTAACTTACTCCTAAATCTACACCATATCCGCTACAAAACCTCGAACTTTTACGAAAGGACACCAATCCAATGCGCCTGGGTACTATTAGGCCAAGGCCCTTTGTAGAGTATCTAGGTATTCATTTGTAAATTAGGGTCGCAACTCATAAGGTCTACACAATATTAGATTGGGTTGGGTCTGAGCGGTCACCTATTTACGCTAAACAAGAAATCAGCCCACCCAGATCAATATCAACCGAAATAAGTTGGAATATCATGGCCGGGTCGGGTCATTCTGTTTGGGTAAACCAGATTAAAGAGGTTAAAAAACAATATCTATATCTCGCTTTATGATTGCATCTTTTCTCTCCCTAAAATAGTAATGGTCTCTCACTCTAGGATCGCGCAACATGTTTGCAGACATTGAATGTGGGTAGCCTTTGATCCATTTCTCTTGTTTCCTTTTTGGTCGATATTTTTAGTACACCTATTCAACCCGCTAGCGAATGGAGAAAAGGTTAACCCAAATCAACCTTTTTATAATTAAATGAGTCAAAATTACCGACTCTACCAGAACCAGACCATATTGGTTCAAAAAGTTTGCACTAAACTATATCCTCAACTATACACCAAACAACATATCACTAATGTCACTAGTTTAGTGATGATAATGGAACTAGGATGGTTAATATAGGAAAAAGAATAATAATAATAATAAAAATCAGAAACTTACGTCGGGGCAAGTTTACCAAGGCCTTCAAGCTCTACACCTGAGTCCTCATCGAACACTTTTCCAGATATGTCAATTATATAAGATCTATCCGCATCCGATGGGAGTCCCCGACTCACAAGCAAATCCAAATCATTTTGATGAAGTTCTCTCCCGTTAACAAAAACATTTGTGTTACCATCCGCGCATTTTTCTAGCATTGGATAATTGAATTCCTCAATGAATGGCTGCCAAATCGATTATAGAGTCGGGTCAGAATGAGTTGAGTAGTAAATAATTATTGTGCTATTGTAAGATATTTTATAAGCACTATTACAGTAATAATCTAAATCCAAAACTTTTCATAAAAGATTTTAGGAAATTGTGATAAGTTAAAAATCATTTTGGGCGACTTTCAACCTGCTTAGCGTGTTTGACCCATTTGACCCGTTCCCCTTTTAGCAAATTATTTTTGTTTGACCCATCTGAACTACTTGAAATAAAGCACACTGCCCGTTTTTAAGCAGATGGCTCAAAATTGCCACGTTTACTAACTACAATCATATAACTTTATGCTGCTAACAGTTTGAACCAGACATTGTATTTTCATAACGTATCATGATCAAGAAAATTACCGGAATTATACCCCGACAAGGGCCACCCATCATACCCCAGAATCCACCTTTTGGATCATACCTAAATCACAAAGAAAACAAGAAAACAATTAGAAATGTATACAGTTACATAAATTTCAAGAAAATACAACCATTGTGTTATTTTCATGTTTACTAACCAGTAATCACCGGGCTGTACAGGTCCAGCAAGCTTTTCAGCTTTCTTGAGCAACCAATCCGGTATAGGGTGCCCGTTGACTGTCACGTTGATTTTTCCCTGGTCAACATGTTGACTAGACCTCGAGAACTCTCTGAAGCTTTTCTTGATCTTACCCACAAAGTAAGATTTTTTTCCTCTTTGTTGATTTATCTCCCGTAGTGTATCCTTAGATTCTTGAGAAGTGAGCGTATTGACATAATATTCATTCGATGAAATCTCCATCTCACTCGCCTCTGCAGCATCTTTCATGGAGCCCTCGTGGGACCCTAAATCAACGGGCTTTTCATCCCGTTCCATTTCTGACCTTCTGCTTACATTCCCTTTTCCTGCGCGATTATACATTGTTGAGTAGTCAAAATGATCTTGAAGTGGTGATCCCGAAGGCGGTGGAGAAGGTTTACTGGCATTCACCACTGCATCAACAGGATTATCATCCAAAATAATATTAATCTTGAACTCATCCTCTGATGTGTACGAGATAGCAGATTTGTAGGAAGTCAAATTCGGGCCTCTTAGTGACAACTTATCCATTGACTCTAAGTCAAAGTTGCCCGAGTTGTCATAATCCTCGGATGAAAATTCAGTACCGCCCCATTTTGCATCTCCACGAGTCTTGTGATCATATCCTGATTTGTCGGAATCTTTGTTGGTTTCTGTATAAACAGAAAGAACAAGTCTTTTGTTGACAACAGAAAGCAACATCACTTCAGAACAAGCTGCACATCTCATTTTCTTTACACTCTTTTTGGGTAGTTGAAGCAACTCGTAACAATTACAGCACGCCACAAACGGAGAACCACCGGCCACAGTGCTGCACCGCCTCACTCCGGGGGCTAAGATTCCCCTTGGAGGGCGGCGAATTTCACTAGACCATCTTGTGTGGGGTTCAGAACTACGTGAGTTCATAGAAAGATTGGAGAACCGGTGGTTGTAATCATGGTGGTGGAAAACAGGATCATTTTGCAAAACAGGTGGTACTATAGGCGGCAGAGGCAGCGATGGTGGTGGCAGCGGTGGTGGTGGAGCTTGTTGGTGTTTACTGTAGCAAGCTAAACAAGAACAAGACGGGTGGTGAAACAGTCGATTATCGGTCATATCATTGCTAACATACGGCCCAGAATAATAAGGTTGATAAGGGTTATGCTCAAAAGGCATAATCAGGTTTCTTCTATGATTTTGTGACCCAAACGGGTCGCTAAAGACTTGAACTTGATTCGAACTAGCCATTAAAGGATGGTTTTTATGGTGCATATGAGATGGAATATTATGATGATGCACGGGAACTTTTTCTTGAGGTTTACTACGCGATCGTACGATTTCAAATTTGAGTTCATCTAATTTCCTTAAGAGCTCGGCCCGATCATCATCAACCTCTAGATCATTTGTGGTTTGAACTAGCTCGGCATATTCATGATGAGGAGCATGATGGTAACTTGATGAACCCTCTTGAAGATCCATCTCACGTAGTCTCCGATTCGCGGCCCAAACCGATATTCGTGGCCTTGAATGTTCGAAGTTGTTGTTGTCGTTTTTCTCGGGTCTCGTGCTGGAAGTTCCATTAGATTTGACTCCATTTTCAGACCCTAAAATCATGTTCTTAACACTTCTGTTTGAGAAATCAAGATTCACTGATTCTTTGGGGATTTTGTTTGGCACCACATCACTTTCATCACCTGATTTCTCTGAAGATACACCCGGATCCATACGTTTATCCCCTGCTGCAAATAGAAATTTAAATGAAAAATATGTATGAAGAACACTTCAACCATAAAGAAACAGAGAATCACACAGAATATTGACCTAATCACATACCAATATTATATGAAACAATCAAAATGTGCAAAAAATATAAAAAATCAAAGTCTCCCAACACCAATTTGAGCTTATTCAAAACCACAAACAACCTTGATTTTGACTGCTACAAAAACAAAATAAACACAGAAGAAGTCAAGATTAGGATGTTACTAAGCAATATAATGCAAAAAAATTATAAAACCATATGAAATTCTTCATAAAAATCACATTAACTTGAGCCCAAATCACAAGAAAACAAAACATCATCATCTAATTTCATGTTTTTCACCAAACCCTATTAGAAACTTTCAAATAAAATTCGAAACTTCACGTCTTCTTCACAAGATCAAATACACCCAATTCATTGCTGCATGCCTACACCAACCCATCAATAACAAATCATACATTTATAGACCCACATCTGAGTTTCTTCAACAAATTCAAATAAAAAAACAGAAGTCAAGAATGAGGATTGAGAATATTACAATTACCAAGCAATTTAATGCAGACTTTTCAAAAACCCATCTGAAACCCTTCATAAAATCGAACTAATTCGACCCCAAATCACAAGAAAACAACACAATCATCATCTAAATTCATGTTTTCACCAAAAAAGAAACTCAAAATTCACATGTTCTTCACAAGATCAAGCACACCCAATTCATTTCAACATTAATGCATCAATAATATAAATCATACATTTGTGGACCCACATCTGAGTTTCTTCAAGAAAATTAACCAAAATTACAGAAGAAAACAATAACCAAGCAACTTAATGCAAAATTTTCAGAAAAAATCCCTCATAACATCGCATCAAGTTGACCCAAAATCACAAGA
>BJCM01000544.1:0-10668 GCA_018326385.1 Flaveria bidentis | reverse complement strand
GGGGTTCCGTCAATATGAGCCATGACTTTGTATCCTCGTGCGTGCAACTGAAACAACTTGACCCAAGCAGAATACGTGACTTTTGTGCCATCGAGGACCCGGACTTTGCGCTGAATGTCAGTAACCGTATAAGCTGGATGAAGGGATTTTGCCGGTGTGGGGGCGGCAGGTTGGTCAGTGGGTGGAGTTGTGTTGGATTCGGCCATGGGAGGAAGTTGCTGGGAGGAAGTTGCAGTGGTAAAGGATCAGAAGGAAATGGCTGCAAAAGGAACGGGAAGGCTAGGTTTGTGCCTGGTCTCTTGATACCATATGAGAGAATGGTAATTGGTTGAAAATGATCGATGCCCATTCATTCCTCATTCACAAGAATATATACACAATACATTCAATTGCTTCCCTAAACTAGAAAAGGAAACTATACAATAATACAGCCAATGACATCCCTAAAAATCATCAATCAAATAAATGCAATATATATTTCGTTAATAGATTTATGCTTTGACTACTCTATTATATTTGAGTGCCTAGTTATTAAATTATTAATTCCTAAAATAGATTTTGGACATATCCAGTTTTCTGCCCCATGACCCATTTGATCAACTTTTGACCCGTGAACATTTAAACCCACAAACATGATTAGAACCATCAAAATTTTCCAAAGATAGGTAATGTTGCAAATACATGAGGCATCCTAAAGTGGAATGTGTGGCTCTAATTAGTAATCATTTGGTACAAATTTACATACAATATTTCTCAATGTTGGAGTACTCGCATGTAGATGGAATTTAACTAATATTAACAAGCTTGTAAGATAGTACATGTATAGCTATAGGGAAGGACGACTAGTTGACTATACAAAAGTATGAAAAAATCATCTGCAACAGAGAACACTAAACACCATAAATATTTGAAACTGTCATATGTTAATTTTTTCATTGGTAAGGAATGAGTTTGAATTCCCAAACTGAAAAATGGAATCATGTTGGTACATGTGTTACATGATAATTTTCCATGTGAAATTGAGTGTATTAATTTTCCATCCTAACTTCTTTCTTTAAATGACGACCATGTAGGATGGAAATATCTGAAGAGCAGTTTTTACTGTATTTCTGGGGTTGTTGGAACAAGCTGAAGGTATTATTTTTTATATCTTGGTCTAGTACTGTTTCTTAAATTGTATATGTAGATTCTTCATTCTCACATAAAACATTGGTGTCTTGAATATGTAATTGGCAGGATAAAGTCACAGAGGACCTGCCAATGCCTCCACTATTTCAGTTTCTTACTCTGTTAGGGTTGAAGATATTTGTGTCTGAAAAGGTTAACTTTTCACCCCTTTATTATTCTTTTAACTTTAATAGCTAGGGTTGTAGTTACTCTAGTCTAGAGTTTATTATATTCTCAAAAGATCATGTATGTCAGTATATGTATATTGAAAAACAGAACATATAGTTAATAAGTGAGTCTTACATCGTAATTAATTTTATATGAGCCTGCTTACTGATTTCATCAGTCTCACAGGTAGATGTTGCTATTATTGAAGTTGGAATTGGAGGGACATATGATTCAACAAATGTGGTAATGCACCTTTAATGCATCTTACTTCCCCAGTTTCATCGCTAGTTAAAATTTCCAGCCTGAATCTAGTTACTGTTGAGTGTCTCATTGTTTGATAGTTTTTCTGATGTTTTATTCAAGTCACTTTATAGTAAGAGTGTTATATCATTGCTTCTACAACATACTTAAAATTTTTAACTGAAACTTTTATGGTTTCAAGAAAGAACACATCTCAAAGCCAAGGGTACAAGTAGACAACACTTGTTTTCCTTGTTATGCTACTAACTGTAATTCCAACTTTTGGATGGAATTGACTCACTGGGGATTTTTTTATAGTGCTGTAGTGTTGGATAAAACCAATATTAATACTGTATTATGGATGTTGAAACACTGCAGATCCAAGATCCTATTGTGTGTGGCATCGCTTCTCTTGGCTTTGATCACACAGAAATTCTAGGTCAGTTCTTCTCACACTCCCTCTCTAAGGTTTGTTGATTACATTTATTCAAATTGGTTATGTGGTTTCTGTAATGATGTGTAGGAGATACTCTGGGAAAAATTGCCTCGCATAAAGCTGGGATATTTAAGGTACAAAGAAGTAGGTACATTCAGACTACTCTAGATATATGGTTCTAATTTTCCTTTCTTAATGATTTTTTTGTCCAGTTATTTGGAATATTAGTGTCTGAACTTGTTTGGTGTCCCTTCTCCTTTGAAGCACAAAGTTCCTGCATTCACTGTACCTCAACTTCCAGAAGCAATGGTTGCTCTCAAGCAGAGGGCACTTGAATTGGAGGTACTTTGTTCTTATTATATCTGTTAGGGACTTCTCCCCTTAAAGAAAACCAGTATTTGATTCTTATCTTTTCAGTTGTAATTAATGAATGTAATTATGTGTTGTATTGACATTTTTCTAACACTATTTGAAGGTTCCATTGCAAGTAGTAGAACCACTTACTTACAAGAGGTTGAATGGGGTGAAACTAAGCCTATCTGGCGAACACCAACTTGTAAATGCTGGCCTTGCTGTTTCTCTTTGTAAGAGTTGGCTCAAGACTGAAGGAAAATGGGAAGAGCTTGTCAAAAATGTGAGTTATAACGTGTCAAATGGGTTAAGTATAAAGATAAATTAAAACAGGCCAAACGGGTCGAACAGGCTGAAAGTTACCCAAGTGCGTTTTTAATGCATAAAACCTACTAAATTAATTTTATTCAAAAACTTGTGTTGTTAATAAAATAATGATTTACTAACCATATTTGACACACTAATTAACAATGAAATTAAAAGTTTAGACAAAAATGGTTTTGGGTCAACCAACCTGACCTGCACAGTTATCCTCTTTTACCTGTAAAAACACCCATTTTAAGCCACACTTGTTTTGATTCATTACCCAACTTGCCTGTCCTACCCATCTGGCCGCCTCTACTTGTTGATTCATTATTTGAATTATATTCTTTTTATCGTATGTGAGCTCAGGATATTGCAGATGATAGTCTACCAGAGGCATTCTTAAGGGGTCTTTCAACTGCACGCCTTTCTGGAAGAGCTCAAATAGTTCATGACTATTCTTTGGGTTTAAGTAATCAGATTAAAATTGGTGAAAGCTGTCATGGGGAGTTAATCTTCTACTTGGATGGAGCTCATAGCCCTGAAAGTATGGATGCTTGTGCCAGATGGTTTTCTAATGTGGTCAATGAAAAGATTCATAGACCCATACCGTTATTATCTAAAAATGGTAGCATTAAAGAGCCGTGTAGCAGCAATGGTTACATTCAACAATCAAATGACAAAGAAGAATCTAAAATAATATCGAAAAGGGTAATTATATGATTCATGTAACGTTTCATTCCACTATCTTGATTGCATTTGTTTAATTTCATAATCATCTCAGATTCTGTATTGCAATTCGTCTTTCAGGTTCTGTTATTTAATTGCATGGACGTGAGAGACCCGGAAGTTATACTTCCAAAACTTGTGGATATATGTGCTTCATCAGGTATTTCTTTCTTATGGTGCTTTAAAAGAAATGATGTGTTATATTGTATACCCCAGATCTTGCCTATTGTAAATTTAGTGTACAATACAACTTGTCTATGGTTATAATAAAATTATTTATTACATACAAAGTTTCAGTTTGAACTTTTGAGTACAAAATAGTTTCAATTGTAGTGCATACTAGTTTCAAATGCATGATTAAGTCATTTCACCATCAAAAGTGACTACTTCTGCTAACATTTGGTCAGATTTGTGGTTTGGAGTTATACTCAGTCATGTGCTGTGCAAAATTCATGTTTTGAAAAACCAGCTCGGTCATTGTGCTGTCCACACTATTTCACACTCGAAAACCGCATAACATCATTATCAATTTTAATAAGTTACCTCATTATCAATTTTAATAAGTTTTTAATTTGTACATAAATGGTAAATACTATATTTTTATGTTGGCAATATAAAGAATAAAAGAAATACATAGGTTTTTTAAAAGTAAAAAAAAAATACAGAGGAGACACTTTTAAGAGAGTAATCAATTTAGCTACCCAGAAATATATGTAGAAGTTCAAATCCCTTTACTTGCAAAAGTATTTTGAAAAAGGCATTTCAAAAAGCTGGGAGAGTTTATAATTCAGATATCCAGAAGTATAACGCGAACTTCTTCCTTGATTAGCTGCAAACATTCTCTCGAGTATATGATAGGTCTCAAGTTAGTCTTATAATCTACAAAAGATATTTTCACTATACAAATTTACTTGAAACCATTCCAACCAGCGAACCGGGTCATTGGCTACTTGTAAAAAAAAGCCGGTCCAATCAGTGCTGGTTCAACCAATGCGAACTGAACCAGCTACAGGCTCGGTTCCCGATCTGGTCCTATTTTAACAAGTATGTGCAAAATGCACATGTATTATAAGGAAGGGCATTTTGGTCTTTTTGGAACTTTCACTAGTTTTAAAGAGTTAAAAAATTGAACATCAATATATAAAACTATTGATCTGTATCTTCTTGCCATCATTTTTATTCTTTATTATGTTACTACCTAGCAAATATACACTTAATTTTTCAATATATTGTAGGTTCTAATTTCTCGAAAGCAATTTTTGTGCCAAGTATCTCAACATACAGCAAGGTTACTTCTGGTAATTCAGACATTCCTATATACACCACTTCAAAGGATCTGACATGGCAGTTCAACCTCCAGAGGGTGTGGGAAAGAATTATACATGGAAAAGGTTTATTTTTATTTATTTATTTAAAGTCTAAAATCACGGAGAGCATTTGAATTAACTTGTATTAAAATTTGTCATGCAGACATTAGGATGAACACGAATTTCAAAACGGAAATTATGCCGCCCAGAGATTTCTTGTATGATGATGTTTCTCACTGCAAACCAGAAAATGGAAAGTTTAGTTGCAGTGCAGTGTTCCCATCGTTACCTATGGCAGTTTCCTTTTTAAGAAATTCTGCTCGTGACAACCCTTCACTTAGGCTTCAGGTACAGTTCATAACAGTTAAAAAGATTACATTCAATACGGAGGGGTCTCCATTGTCTTAGGGGTTTTTTGGATATGGGTTTTGGAATCAACTGTTTTTACTCATTTTCACAGGTTCTTGTAACTGGGTCATTGCATCTTGTTGGTGATGTCTTAAAGCTACTGAGGAGGTAACATAAGGTTCAGTAATAATAAGAAACTGTTAATCGGTTGGTAATCTGGACCAATGGCACAGGATCACCTATCAGGTAGCTGGTTTTGGGTGTGCATTAAACACCATTTGGCAACCATAAGGATTTTTTTTAGTTAGGATCGCGTCTCATAAGTCATGATACTATTAAAGTTGAATGTATCACCAAATGAACATGTTGGTTGGCTTGTTCTTTTGTATTGTTGATCACAGACCCACGAAACCAGGTGTAGAATTTGCAGGTTCTAATCAAGTCTTATAAATGTTTATATATGCATTACCCGATAACACTATTTGGTCAAAGAAAGTCTAAGAGGCTTAGCCACTCTTTTGTTATATCATTAAGCACATATACTTTTTTTATAACAATGTTAGTACTTTAAGCTGTAAATTTCAAAAATTTCGAAGAAGTTACAAGGTTATAGAGATTCAAGGGTGGCTATAAATGAATAAGCCGACAGAGACATTGAAATGAAGGAACCTATGAAGAACGACTGCTTGATACTCAACATCGCATCCAAATTACCAATTGGAATTTTGTTTCTTTTAAAAGGAAACTATCACTAGAAATGCATTCAAAGGGACATCAAGGCCTAGTTTAACTTCTTCAGTGTTCAACCTTCAACATGATGTTTGCTTTAGATTCACTTTGGGGTGCTTGACGGTGTGGAACAAACTTGAACTATTTGCTGTTGATTGAGATGACTCTAGCTTGCTTTCATTACACTTTATCTACGAGCATGCATGGTTAACATGTGGGTTTGTTTTGTGCAAGTTTGGATTTCTTAGCTTGTTCGCTTCGTGCAGCTTATATTGTTTCCAACTTAACATAAGTACATACATCGACTCATTTAAGAACTAGAGTTATGCAATGCGTTAATATGATAATGTGTTTAGTAGTTAGGCTTGCATGTTTCTAATTTTCATCATTATAAGTTATGATTAAGCTGTTAGTAACATACATGTTTACACCTCAATGTGCACACTTTTTGATGATTATTGAAGAGGAAAAATACCTCTAGGAGTAGAACCTACGGATACCCTCTTCGTTGCTTACACCACTTCAGATTGCAACTCTCTTCTTCAGCTGAGTTCTAGTGGTAATTTGAAGTGTGTTTGCAGATTTTAAAAGCTAGTCATCGACTTCAGATTTTACACCACTTCAGGTTACTAGATCAGAAACATGTTATGTAGAGAATCGAAGGTGGAATATACTTCTTGTATGTGGCAAAGAAAGATCAGATATGTTGAAAAACAGTTGACTAATACTTGTAATTAGGAAAGAGTTTTATTAAGGTTGAAAAGTGGTTGTACTGTTTAATTCTTTACTAGACATTTATTTTCATTATTATCATCTGTAAATTTCTGATTTTTTTTAAAAAGGGTACTTTTTTGAAAATGGAGTTGACAAGAGGAGCATTTTTTGTTGAATGATGACATAAGGGGTACCCTCCCCTTGTAGGGAAGGATTCTGCTACTTTGATTGTCTGTCAACTTGTCTCATGTGATTAAAGTGTACTTGTGTGATGTGATGTGACTATGGAAAACTTGCCATTGGCAAGGGCGGGTTCTCAAATAAATCGCATCCACTCATTTAACCTAACCACTCACCCATTATACTTATAAATCAAATGAACTTATTCAAATTATAACACTAAATTCACATTTTAAAAAAACCTACTTATCATCATGTCTCGACCTTATTTTCTACAAATATATTGGGGTGACGATATTTCCTTTGAAAATAGAAATATTATATGTGATGTTTCTACTAGAAGTTCAACTATTATTCTTCGTAATAGAGTTTCATACGAAAAATTGTAGATTTGATTTATAATCATCTTCAGGTTCAAAAAGAGTATTATAATTTGAACCTAAAATTATATTACTCATATGGTGGTTTTTCTTAAAGTTATGAAATTTTTAGTGACTCAAGTCTAGATGTCTTGTATTATTTGGGAGAAAATGTTGAAAATTTTCTAGGAAATGTTTATGTTATCATTGAGCCAAAATGTGTGTACAACAATCCAATTATATGGATCTCGTATGCGGTTTCTCTGTCTCACAAGCACCCGCTCCGTCAAGCAATTCTTATCATCAAGGCAATGTAAGATCTCATGATTATCAAGCCGGTCCGTCAACCAATTATCATCATCAAGTCGATGATGATAAAGGAGGTTTTGATAAATCGGATGATGGTCATTCAGACAATGAAGATACTGAACTCATTCCATCACAAGAAGAATCCAGTGATGATGACAACAACAGCTATGGAGTTTCAAACAATTATAATTCTGTTGTTAATCCAGGATCTTACGGGTAGGTGAATTATTCTGAAGATCCTCAAGAGTTAAAAGATTATTAAGCTGCTGATTTTGACGATGAAGACCATATGGATATATGGAATGAAGAGTCAAAAGAAATTCGTGTTGGAATGTATTTTAAATCGAAAGATGAAGTGATGCATGCAGTACGTTGAAAGTAAACGTACAAGATGGAGAGAAAAATGCTATAACACTAACCCTAATTACAACAATAATCTTCATAGTGATCCTCCATGTTCATGGTATGTTTATGCTTCCAAGAACCATGATCATCACATGTGGAGAATTTCAAGATGGTGAATGCTCATAACTGCTTTGGTACTGTTGTTGGTAACAATAATAAAAGTTTCAAATGCAGAGATATTGTTACCCACATCAATCATTTTATTCGTCAGGATATTGCTTTTCCCATCAAGCAAATTCAAGCACATTTAAAAGACACGTTGAATGTTGATGTTTCATATAATAAAGCCTGACAGCTAGAAAAGCTGCTATTGAAAATATTTATGGTAGCTGAGACAGTAACTTTAAGGAATTACCTGTGTACATCAACGCATTATAAGAGATGAACCATGTTATCATGGAATGGTTACATCATCCGACCGGTACATCTGCTTATTACACATTTAAATATGTGTTTTGGGCATTTAGTCTAATAATTAAAGTATTCAGCTATTGTCAGCATGTGATATCTGTTGACGGCATTTTCTTGAAAGGTTCTTACCGTGGAAAAATGTTAATTGCAGTTGCAAAAAAAATACAAACAGTTACGTGATGTCGATAGCTTATGCAATTTTAGACGAAGAGACGGTAGAAAGTTGGAGTTGGTTTTTCCAACAATTCTGGTCACACATTGCAGTTCACCATAATTATATTGGTTCGGGAAAAAGTTATATGTTATTTCCAATAGGCACAAAGGAATTATTCGCGCAATGAATACTCTTGAAGAGTGGAAAAATAATGTTGTGCATCTATTTTGTCTTCGACATGTTTGAAGTAACTTCATGCAAAAGTTCAAGGTTTCTAGCTTAAAAAGGCTATGTTGGTCTATCGGAAGCACCACCCAACAAAGGAAGTATGACTATTGTGTAAGTCAAACTAGAAGCGTGGGAATATTTAAAAGCTGTTAAACAGAGTAAATCAACGCTTCTACATGATACAAATCATCATCGGTGGGGTAACCTGATGATGAACATTTCAGAAAGCTTCAACAATACGTTGCGAGGTGTCATGCTTATGCCAATAAAAGCTATTATTCATTGTACGTTCGAGAAAACAATCGAACAGTTCAGAAAGCACACTGACATCGCAACCAACTGCAACACCGCATTACCCCCTCGCATATGGCGTTTATTTAACACACGTGATATTAACTGGCAAGAGCATATCATAGTAGAGTTTGATTACAGAGAGGCGAGGTATAGAGTTCTGTCAAAGATACAAACAAATGAAGCTAGTGGAAATGATTATATCGTGGAATACAATAACAGAACTTGCACGTGTGGTAAATGGAAGATGCAAAGATTCTCGTGCTCACATGCAATTGCAGTTTGCCGCCATAGAGGTGAATCACCTCATAACATTGTTTATCAGGTCTATAGTACTGTTGTTTATCAATAACAGTATAACGGACAATTTTACCCGTTTCGTCACATTGATTATTGGACGAACCCGGGTTGGAGGATAAGAAGCGATCCCTCAAAAATCACCACGTCATGAGTTAGGAGACTCACGAGAAGGATACACAACGAGATGGATGTTTATCATCCAGATGCACCTGTTATACATAGATATTCAATATGTAGACAAAAAGGTAATAACATAAACACTTGTCCAAACTCATTTTCATGAGGAGATTGTTGTATCATAATTTTATTTGATATGTACTAGTTATTATTGTTTAATATTATAATGTTAGTTTTATATTATAAAATATAAATATTAATTTTATTTCAAAAAAACTCCTATAAATACCACAACCTTTATCATAAAAAATCACCACATTTCAAATACCACCACCCTTCCAAAAATACACCACATAATCCATAAAAATGACATACAGTCCCGGTAAAGAACCAGTTCATGAACTCCGATCGACGAGTTCAATTCTACAAATATTGAGGCGGCCTAAGAAGCAACATGAATCGTCTTCGTCAAAAAACAGCCCGATGCATATACCATTTTTAGTTGCAGATGAAGAAGAATCTAAAAACTGGTCAAAAGATGCTATTGACTTCTACAATAACGGGGATACGCCATATTATGTTTCAGTTCTATTTGGTGGTAACTAACTTGGGAAGGATTTTTAGGGTGCTTTATTAGGACACGAACGCAAAAGTTGTCTTTATCCATTGGTAAAAATATTATATATTTTTTCAGTTAAATAAATTAGTTTTATATAATATTTATTAGATGATAAGACTTTATATCACAACATATAGAATGTTGGGTAAAACGGATGATGCGAATGAGTCGTGAAAAGCTTTCGAAATTTGGACCATCAGGGTTAAATTGGACAATTTTACCACCTTAGTTTCGGGATGAATTATGTGTGTGGGAAGATGTCAAGCCTGTTAAATATGCCAATTGAACTGATGAGTTGTACCCTCCATTTTGGGAGGTGCAATATGTTTATATTTCAATATTTATAAAAATAGTAGAAGAATGGTTACTTATCCAAATCAACTTGCATACAATGAAGATCATTCGGTATTGATCAAATAACTTATATCGTGAACTATATCATGAGTTAGTTCTCCTATTTTAGATTTTTTTCTATGTAATTTTTACTGTATGATGAAACAGATTGATTACTGGAAAAAAAATTATACAAGTGTAACACCCGGATATTTAAAAAGACAATAAAAGAATAATAAAGGTAACAAATGCAAATTTAACCCAAGATGAAGGGTTAAAAGTGTAAAAAGGACAAAAAGGTACAGAGAGTTGGTGTTAAAAGAGGGCATGGTCGCCCATTCCCCCATCACGCCCTTTTCAGACGAATTTTAGAGAGAGGAAGAGGAGAACTTTCGGGTCTTGAAGAAGAACAAGGAGAAGGCCGGATTTCAAGGTAGGAATTCGAGGGTTTATGTGTTTTTGTTGAGTTC
>BJCM01000543.1:0-14474 GCA_018326385.1 Flaveria bidentis | reverse complement strand
CCCATTCGCATGGTCCAGTCGTGCGACTGAATCAGATTACTTAGTTAAACACATTCTTGAACCTTTTATTATTCAGAACATGTCTAACAACTGTAAGCCTATATAACATGTTCATAAATGCGTGTATCATTACATAATATAAATAGATATAACATTAAACAATTATAAACCTGTAAAGTTATTATACGTTAAACAATTCATTAATGAAATATTAAACATAATAAACACAATCAACCATTAGTATTTCATTTAGTATCAAATCATTACACAAGTGTAAGACATATTACATTCAGATCAGGATCTTGGTGCATATATGTATCAACAACTGGACCTTCGGAAGATTCTGCAGACACTGCAACAGACTTCAGTGCTTCGAAAGTATTCCTTCCTTTCGAGACCAACTTTTCTTCCGAAGGCAATTTTCCACTTGCCTTCTTCTTATATTTGGAGCTTTCGAAGGAAACAAATTTCCTTCCGAAACTTGAATCTTCTTAGAACTCTTGGAAGTCTTTGGTTTGATCATGTGAAAAGTACCCTTAGGATTGTATGGACAATCCTTAGTAAGATGAGCAGTACTTTCACACATGACACACTCCATTTTCTTCTTCCCAAGAGCCTTCTGCTAGGAACAAGACTGACTTTGGTCACATCGCTTCTCCACCCTCATCTTTACAGATGCTGAGCCAGTCCTTTTGGGCTGGGAACTGTTCTTGGAGTTTGATGGACCAGGCTGTGTAGCAATGGTACACAACATATCAGTCTTCTTCTTGATACTAAGATGATTTGAACATGGACCAAAAATCTTAGCAGAAGAGTTTTGGTTGGTGTCTTCAGTCTTTTCCACTTCAAACCCTGCAGAGATAAAAACTTATTTCTGCTTGAAGTCAAAAGTAGCCTTGATCTCTTGAGCCTTTCTTGCTTTCCTTTTGCTCTTTCTGATCAAGTTCTTTCTTATTGACTTGGTCATCACAGTCTTCTTTTTCTCCTCAGAAGGATAGTGGCCCTTCTTAGAATCCCCCTCTTCACTCTTCTTAGAGTAATTCTTTACTATCACTTCATCATCCTCTTCACTCAAAGGATCTATGAGTGGAAGCTCATCTTCACAAGTTCCATACCTAGGTGATCTTACAAACAAGATTATGTGTAGAGGAGCTATCTCATTTGATCCCAGTCCCTGCTTGTTTTGATAGCACACTTTGTTGTTCATGGATGAGGATATCATGTTCTTGAAGGTCTCTACTTCAAGAACACACTTGTCTGTCCTGGCTTTGCTGATCACAAGCTCAGCCTGGCACTCAGTTAGCTTAGTTATGAGATCCTTGATCTGAGTCCTAAGTTTGTATGCTCATGTTTTAGAACTAAAATAATTTTCTCTAAGTCCTCTATCTTCAGTTTATAATCATTTTCAGACATTCTAAAATCAGCTTTTAAAATGTTTAAGGACTCAAGATCAGATCTCATATCCAAGTTGTAGGACCTATATTTATTAACTTTAGCAATGCATTCAGGGGTACAAAGATGTTCCAATACATTGGCCTCATCATGATCTGCCATCAGTGCTTGGTTTGTAGAAGCATCTTCCACCTGAAAGCTCCAATCAAAGCCTCCTTCTTCAATAGCAACAGCAGCCTGCTGCTTTGGCTTCTTATTCTAGGGAGCCTTGTCAGTGTAGTTTGGTCTGGACTGTGTTTGGCCACCATTTGTTCTAGGTTCCTTACACTCCCTGGCAAAGTGGCCCATCAAGTTACAGTTGTAACATTTGACCTTGCCTTTGTCCAGCTCAAACTTTCCACTGGTTGCACTACTTGGAGACTTCCTTCCAGTCCGCCTGTAAAACTTCTTGGCTTTATGAGTGAGAAGAGCCATCTGCTGGACTATCTCCATGTACTCCAGATCATCTGGATGGATATAGTCAAGGTCTTCAAGGGTGAAGAGAAAGTTGCCACAACTTTTATCAAAAGACATAAAGGCTTAAGAAGAACTTGTCTTTTGGAATAGGCTTCCTTGAGTGTAGTTCTCCCTTGGTATCTCAGGGAAGGTGATGAAAAGACCCTTTGATGAGTTGTCAGGGTAGCATATGAGATGATGTTGGGGTTCTATGCTATCCATTTCAACTACATAAAGGTCTGAACCCATTTGATTGTTGGAGTTGCCAGATGAACCTTGTATGTTCATCTCCATCTAGTAGCCACTAAGAATCCCATATAACTCTGTCAGAGTGAGAATTTTGAGGTTCTCAGTCCTCTTGATCACCACACAGTAGTGTGTCCACTGCCTAGGAAGTGAGGACTGAACTTCCTTAAAATGTCTCTATTCTCAAGAGCAACTTCTCCATCCACAAGGGTATCCACTATCTCAACATACCTTAAGTATTGCTGAGTCATGGTTTCACCTATCTTGAAGGTGAAGTTTTCAAACTGCTGCTTCAGGAGATTCTTTTTGTTCTCCTTGGCTTCAGAGGAACCCTCATACATCAGTTTCAATGCATCCCACACCTGCTTAGCTGTTTTGCATTTCTTGAAACCTCTGTATACAGAGTTTGGAAGAACAGTTTGAAGGGCTGTCATGGATTTTTTATCAATCTCTACTCTCTTCCAGTCTTCATCAGAGTAGTTTGCCACAACCTTGGGGATCATACCACCACTAGTAGCAGAGGGGGTGCTTGGTATGTAAGGTCCATTCTCAACAGACTCCCACATTTTTTAGTCTAGAGACCTGATGAAACCTTCCATTCTTAGGCACCAGGTATCAAAGTCTTCACGAGTGATCAGTAGGTATTTGTTCATGGTTCCAGTTTTCATAACAGTCTTGGAAATGGCTGCCATTTGAAAAGTTGAGTATTTGTGTGTGTGTGTGTGTGGGATCTTAAGATGGTGAGATCTTATATCAAGAGCCTAGAAAGCTTTGATACCAAATTCAGGACCGTTGAAGGGTGGTCAACTTACAACACAACAACACAAAGAGGAGAGTAACTCAAATTAATCAAACAGTGAACTGGATTAACCACAAGTAATGACACTAAGAACACAAGTAATTAAGAGACAAAACATAAGAGCAAGATACACAAGGAGATGGTTTTCAAGATTGCAGTATATTGCCTTATCAATGTTTTATTACAAGTGTTACAAAGCATAAAGAAAAGTTACAAGAACATGAGATACTTATACTACATCCTACAACCGACCATACTATGAAAGCCAACTGGATACAATTGACTAGACACAACAAAAAATCAGTTGTAGAGTCAAAAAGGCAGATTTCCTTTTTGACTTTGTGACTATGACATGCCATAGCTCACATCCTTCTCTATTACAAAAAAGATAAAGTACATGAAGTAGAAAGTTACAAACTCAACACCTCAATGTACAGTTACCAAAAGCATGGACCTTTTCACAAACTCATGTAAGTCGGTGACTTTACAGAGTTGCAGCGGAAAGGGGTTCAGCTTTATGAAAAAATACAAAAGATAAAGCAGGTTGTTAAAAGTCTTCAGAAGAAATCTGTCTTCAAGAGTTGAGCTTTGGAAGACTTTGTCTCTGAAGCTTCGGAAGACTTCATCTTTGGCTTCGGAAGATATTGGTCTTGGCTTCGGAAGATTTCACACTTAGAATATTTATGTTGCTTGTGTGAAACTTCCGAAGAATTATTCTTCAGTACTTGTGCAACATACATGCAGAAAGACTTTGAGTGTTTGGTTGCTTCAGCCTCTTCATATAATCTCTACAGTAGGGCATACACATCGTAGTGTGAATGTGTGTGATTCAACGTTTTTACACTTACTTTTCACCCCTTTAACAGCCCCATCGCAACGCGCTAGTCCTAGATCAACTTGCTTATTGTTTTATGTGTTTTATGTTTCGCCAGCGTGATTCAGCGTTATTACGTTTACTTTTTGTTCGGTTTTTTTGTTTATTATATATTTTTAATATGAGTTTTTTTTGTGTTGGTGGTCACTGACATGATGTGTTAGATGCTATGTGGTATGATTATACATCTCTGCTGCAACGCAGGGGGCTAGATTCTAGTTAACTTTTATTGTTTAACATTTTAAATTCAAAATACGGTTTTTAAATGAAAAATATTAATTATATTATCAATATAAGTAACATTACAATTAATTTTTAAAAAGATTATTACCGGTGATACATAAGTGTCATGATATCTCCGATGTATCTCCGGCGATAGACATAACACATGGTATCTCCGGCGTATCGCCACATAGAGTTACTTGTTGTCTAAAAGGCTAAAATTGAAAACATAAAAATCAATGGCTATTCTAATTTTAGGAAAAGTTGGTGACGTAGATCTTTTTAATAGTTTAAAATAGCATAAATTTATTTATAAAGCAATAATAAATTGATAAGGTAATGTTGTAACGTTTCATCGCTTGATTATGTTTGTAATTAATTAATTAATTAATTAATCATTTTAAAATGTGAGTTAGTATTATAAATTAAAAAATAAGATAGAAAATGGTAAGGATAATTTTATGATTTTCAGAGATTATCACAAAAGACAAATATTTTAATTAAAACTTGATTTGTGATACCACAAGAGAGAGAGGCAAGATCTTAAAATTCAAAATAGGTTCATTTTTGTAATTCACGTAGCTATTGAATTTCATTATTTTAGGGTAACTAAGGTTTTAATTTGTGATCATAAAGTCATAAGTTTAATTGTTAGACACTAAAATCAACAGATCTAGTTTATTTTGTATAGGCTTAGAACTTTAATTAATATTTGTAATGAATATTTGTAATTCATTATTGTGTATGCATTAAATGTATAGGTTAATCTATATATATGTGTGTGTTGATTTATGTATGTTTGCAGGGAAAAACATTATGATTGGTAAAATTCACAAGTGTAAGAAACATCTACGGATGAACATTTTTGTTCTTCCGTAGATATGTTTCTTACAAGTAAATTACATCTGAAGATCTTGTGCGGATGAACAACTAGATCTGAAGAACAAGTTTGCTTCGGAAGAACAATTGCTTCGGAAGAACAATTGCTTCGGAAGAACAAAATTCTTACGAAAAAACAATCAACTACGGAAGAACAATCAACTACGGAAGACTATTGCTGCGGAGTCCAAACACTTGTATTCAAACAATACAAGTGTTACAAGTCAACAAGGAAGTTATGCGAATCCCAAAAAATCCGATGATTCCTTAACAGAAACAATTCAAATCCCAAGAGATCCGATGTTTCCTTAACAGAAACATCATTGTCTATAAATATAGATCCTAGGTTTCGAATAAAAAACGACAGAGACGGCAGAGACGGAGAAGACAACTTCTACGGCAAACATCAAATCACACAAATCAAAACCCTAGCAGCCGTCACATCATCAAACACTAAAATCAATATCATTCGTTCATTCTTGTAATCATTAACATGTTTTTAATGAAATACGTTTGAATTGAATATTTTTCTATTTATTAATTGTGTTTCATTCATTATGTTCTTTTCATTTTTTAATCTTTATTGATATTAAAATTTAATACAAACAATTAAACCAACTTAACGTTGATTCCGCAAACGTTGACTTGACTTCAACCAACACTGATAATTTCTGATTGCGCTCCTTGGATTCACAGGGTAAATCGTATCGCTTAACAATCTGACGTCTTTCGGATCATACTTAAAGTGGGAGCTAAGTCAAGTATTATGGACGTTTTTTTAATTGTATAAAACATAACCATGAGACTAAAGTATTTCATGGTGGCACAATATGAATAATCGGATAAAATAGAATCCTATTGCAAAAAAAAGTTAATTCTTTTTATAAAACGAAGTTGCTAAATTCATAATTAAAACAAACCTAATGAGCCCCCTTATTATACATAGTATGAGTTATTATAATGTTTCAATTTGTGGTTATTGTTAATTTAACTGTAAACAGTTGATAGCTATATCCATGACATAAAGCTCGATTTCGATGATTGTCATATTCACATCGTGAAAAACTTTCTAAGTTGAAACATTGATAAACATAAGTGTGTATTTAATTTTGTTGACTTGTATGTTGATGCTTTGATTACTTGTACATTATACATACAACTCAATTTTGAATTATATTTACGTCAACGCAAGGAAAAATAAATTTGCAATGATAAATGTACATTTAGAATTATATGAAAAATCATATTTAATACTTAAAAAATATAAAAAACAAATAATTAAGAATGAATCACTTGTCATAACCTCCGAAAAATAAAATAAAAAAATGAGACCATGATAACCTTGTAACAGTTTTGATGATCAAATTTATAAGTTTAGAGAACTCATAGTGGATTTCTTAAAAGTATGTGAGTGTGTTTAGTATATTATATAGAATGGTTTTGGGTGGTTGTGAGTGAAGGAGATAGAAAATATGGATTGGTATATTTAAAGAATTACTGTTCAATCATTATAATTTTTTTAATATTTTTTTAAGTGGTTGTGAGTGGAGGAGAGAAAAAAAATAATGATAAGGGTATAAAAAATATTAGTTAATTGAAAAGTAGAGAGAAAATATAGTGATTTTTAATGTAATTATATAGATAAAAATAAAGAAACTACTATGAATGCTCTTAGAAAGTGATGTTTATAGTAAGATGATATCAACATCAACACTTATTTTAATTCTAACGGTTATATATAAGAGCGTTTACAACTCAATATCTATCTTTATTTATATAATATATTAAAAATCATTATCATTCTCTCTTCTTTTCAACTTTATCATTATTTTTTCTCTTTTCTCCCCTTACAACCATTTAAAATATATTAAAAATATTATAAAGTTTTGAATAGTGTTTTTTAAAAATACAGATTAAACAGTAAGTTTCTCATATCTTTTATTCACAAACACTTATAACCATACCATATAATATAAGTAATACACTCATATGATTTTAAAGAACGAGTTATAAATGCTCTAAGTATTCAATCTGTATGTTAAAAACCAACTACTTTATATTTGCTCAAATAAAATAAAATATATGAAATAACAGAATTTAAGGTGGTATGATATTATACCACTTAAAATGAAGTGAAATTAAAATAAGGTATGTCATCACTTTAAATAAAATTCAGTTATATAAAAGTTACCACAACATGTCTAATACTAATATTTAAATTGAATATGTATAAAAAAATGAAAAATAAAAGGAAAAAGGAAAAGAACAACCGAACAACTTACATTTTGTCCGTTTGCAATACATCAGCATCCAATTTCAGAGATGGCGTTCGGACGTTAGACCACCACCGTCACCGTCACTGCCACCACCGCTGCCCCCAGAATGACTGAGCTTTAATTTAACGTAAATATAAGGGTGATCAAAAGTCACGGGACCTCAATTAAAGAGTTCAAACTTAATACGTATAAAATTTTCGAACAAAATACGGATGAAGAAAAAACAAGCCCCCGAGCCAACGAAGCTTCGTCTTTGACCGCCACCTTCTTGCAACTCTGTTGTAATTTCCCACTATTATAAATTTTATTTGGATTTAATAGTCTTTTAAGTTTTTAAACTATATTTTAAAAAATATTTATGAAATATTGAAACGTTTTTTTCAATAAAGATGCATAACTTTGTTTGTATTTAATAAACAATCTGTTTTACGCTGACTAAAAGTCTACAAGAATATGCAAATGTCGTGCTAAAGTGACCATTGACCATAATTTTTTTGTGGTAGTTGAAAAATTAAGATTTTGATTTTGATTTTTTTAAAGGATAAATTATTTCATATATGCTAGAATGGTCGTAGTAATTTTGTCACTTCGAAAATAAGTTTATAAGTGGCACTAAAATAAATATATATCCAATATTTATCATAGAATAAGTATCCATAATGTAAATTACATGCAATATTAGGTCAGCGTAATTAATACATTAATCAATATATAATAACTAAATATACCATTTTACCATTAAAAAGTGTATGTAGTTTTATGGATACTTAACTAAAATTGAACTTCAATAGTGTAATAAAACAAGTTAAAGAAATATTTTTGAAAGAAAAAATATTGAAAGATGAAAAGATAAATTAGAATTAGAAAGTGAATTATTCAAGTTTTAACAAGGTGCCATCTTTTAACAGAGTTAAAACCACTTTTTTCATCAGATATTTTGTTGATCTTTTTTTTTTTCTTTTTAGAGCTCCTTTAAATAAGAAGTAGGTATACTCTCTTTTATTAGTCACATATAGTAGAGATGTTGCTTGACGAAGTAGTAAACAAAGGCAACAAAAATAGCTTTTATAACATCCCTGATGACAAGAGAAAAAGAATTTGAGATTGCAAAAGATATACTGTTACGCAAACAACAATATTTTTTACTTGTTAACAAACACTCTCTGCTCTTTACGTATTTTACTCCTATACTCAGCATATTTTATACTTTACAAGACCTGAATACACAATCTTTTATTTGAAAGGTACCCGACTTTAGTATCAGACCATTTGAAGACTACAGCATTTGAATTCAGACTTTTAATGATTCAGATGTCTGAATGGTTCAACACTTAATGGTTCACACTGTTTGTGTCGCGAACAAATGTCTGAATGGTTCAAATATTTGTCTCAGAAGAGTTAAACAATATACTAATACTGAATGATTAAAACTTCTTATCTAAATTGGTCAGACATTTGTATTTAAATAGTTAAACGATATAATAACTCTTAATGGTTCAACACTTAATGATTCAAACTTTTTATTAGTTCGATATTTAATCATTTAGAAATTAAAAACAACCGAGAGACATAATAATTAATAATCAACATGTTACAAATTAAAAGCAGGCAAGACTAAACTTCATAACATAACATCTAGTAGTTATGAACCAAACAAAAACTATTATCATATTACAAGAAACACGAGTGTAATTTGTTTAAAGTAATTCTAAAACACACACCTACAATATATAGATATAAAAATAACAAACATGATCACCTTTTTATTTAATCATCCTTTAATAAAATATTTTGGAAAGAAGGTGGAAGTTGATGTTGGTCAAAATAAGCGTGCTCCACCATATTCACGTACAATGTACAAATAACTCCACCTTCAACCTCCTATAGTGGAATTATTGCATCATTTCAGATCGAAGAGAGTGTGTGTTTGTGTGTGTTTTCTCTGCAAACGCATCAATTCTTCATCTGAATCATCTCCGGTAATCATTTCAGATCATTGATTTCCTCTTAATCTTCTACACATTGTTTGATCGTTTCGTTTTCTGATCGTTTTTACGTTGTTTTGATCTATTTTTGGTTATGAAATTGCAGATCTATCAATGGCGTCAGTTCAGAAAACGCTCGTATTCGATGAAGTCGCTAAGCACAACAAACTCGATGACTGCTGGATTATCATCTCCGGAAAGGTTAGATGTTCTCTGATTTGATCTTAATTTGACTGATTTTGCACGATTTCTGTTATTCACGAACGCTATCATCTTTTCATGTTGTGAATTAAGTCATGAATGGTTGATTTTGAGGTTCTGTTGCTTATTTAATCACAACTGAACAGTTTCAGTTTGCTCAAATTGAAGTTGCTTGTTTACGGTTGGTAGTGATGTATGTATTTTGAAGAATTTTTACCGGAAAAGAGTAATCATTAACCTTAATTTAGTGTTTATCTTCGATATAATTCATCATTGTTTTGATCTTAATTTGACTGATTCATGTCGTAATTCAAATCATTGATGTTTGATTTAGAGGTTTTGTAGCTCATCAACCATAAATCGACAGTTATATTTACTCGAATCGTACCTACTTGTTGTCAACAGTCGGTAGTAATGTGTGTATTTTGCAGAGTTCTAACCAGAAAAGCATAATCATTAACTGTAATTTGATGTTTATATTAGATATAATGTCATCATAAGTATGATTTGAAGACGATTAATAACCAGTATGTTGTGTTGTTTGTAATGGTATATGGTTTGCTGAAAGTTAGCAACTAAGATAGTTTGTTTGCACATATGTACAAATCTATTCATTCTTGATTTCTTTCTCTGTTCAATCTGGGTGTAAAAAGTCGAGCCATGTTTGAGGTCGTTTAACCTCGAGCTCAAGCTTGGGCGTTTAGGCTAGAGCTTGGTTCGATTAACTTAAAAGACCTTGAGTTTAAGTTTGTTTTGTTTGTATTATTTCAAGCTCGGGCTTCACTCGTTTAGTTATTTTGTTTACATACACACATGTTCATTTTTATATATATTTAGTTATTGTTTTATCTATAATACTGTTTAGTTACTTTATAGTAATTTTATATATAATAATACCCTCTGTTTAATTATACATTTGTTATGTAAAATAAAAATTATTTGTTCATAAATAAATAATAGGCTTCTTTAAGCTCATGCCTAGTCAAGTGCAATATGCGGCTCGAATTGATTTTTAACAAGCAGATCTTGATTGGGTCATGTGCGGCTCAACTCATTTACATCGTCGTTATTCACAATCAAATTCCATTGCCTAATGTATTGGTGAACAAAACCTGTAACAGGTCTATGATGTAACCCCATTTATGGAAGATCATCCTGGAGGCGGTGAAGTTATGCGAAAAGCAACGGGTACATTTTGCTCATCACTTTCTACTTGATATCGAATCACAATCAACATTCCAAACTAACTTGTAAAGGGTATGATGAATTGTTTCAGGCAAAGACGCGACAGTTGATTACAGTGATGTTGGACATAGCGCCGCAGCTAACGAAATGATGGCAAAATATTATGTTGGCGAGATAGACGAATCAACTATTCCCGCGAAAAAATCATACATTTCATCGACTACCGAAAAGATCTACAATTTAAAAAAGTCTCCACAGTTCATCATCAAGGTACTACTTGTGGGACTAATGGCTGCTGCATTGAGGGTAGTGGTAGTCTCATTTAATTAACCAACTACCAATGTGGTTATGTCAGTTTAAATACTAAAGGTTGTTGATTGTTTATGTGACATGAGCGAACATTTATTCAAGGTATATCAATGTTTGTTGGTTATCATTATTTGTTACCTTTAAAATATAAATAGAATGATCCCTTTATCTTTCTAGACACATTATTTTTCTTCACATGCCACTTTTGTTGGTGTTTCATATCTCTAGCTTCAACTTATGACTATTTTGTGGTCTCATGTACGTATGTTTAACTTTCATATCTACAAAAAGTTGTTTTTGAACCCGTGACCTTCTAAGTCACATTACAACAACTCTATACTTACTACAAGGCTAGCGATAGTATGGTTTGATTGTAAACTGATCAATGTCGTGTGTCGGTTAAATATATTAATTAAAAAGTGTGTAATCATCCTTAATAGTAAAAGATAAGAGGGGTATCAAATTCATAGGGAATTACAATAAAATGCTAGTAACGATTAATCTAGAATACTAAACATTGAAAAGTAACTTGATTGATTAATTGAATTGAAAAATAATTAAGTTAACAAAACAAAAGTTTAGGTTTTTAACAATATTGGAGAAAAATCAATTCACTTTACGATTTAGGTTTTGAAAAGTTATGTTCTTTAGTCAAACCTATTGAGAAGTCATTAGTGGTGACCTACACATGATTAGATCTAGATGATAATTATGAATTAAAGCTTAAAAAACTTCATTCACACAATCACCAATTTAAATCATGTAATCCTAATTCTAATAATCAATCACACAATGATTAAAGAAAACTAAAGTTATAGAAAACTAAAATCAGGTTTGAACATAATCAAATCGTTTAAATAATCAAACCATAAATTGAATTTAGGAGAACTTAAAAGGTTCAAGCTCCAATCTCAAATCTAGGTTACAAACTAATAAAATCGAAAACTTGCACAAACCTATGACACCTTACGTAAATTACACATCAGTCGTGAACATGAGATATTGCTGGTTTATAAGGAATGTCATGCCTCTAACATCAACAACGCGTTTTGGGCATATTGACTGTGAATGAAAGGATAAGTCTACAGTTAAATATGCTCAGGTGGGAGCAATCCAGAGATGGATGATTTCTCTAAGAAGCTTTCACCCGGGCAACCAAAATCAAATCTGTGAGCTCTTCGTTAGCAAAGCGGACAATATTGTTAGTGTGAGGGGCGGGGTGTTACAAAACTCATCGCTCAAAGTGAATCACAATTGTTTTAGCCTCGCGTTATCATCAATTACTTAACAGATTGTAATTGATCATGTGAATCCGAATGAATTTGATATTGGAAAGC
Organism: Flaveria bidentis; assembly: GCA_018326385.1. Lineage (NCBI taxonomy): Eukaryota > Viridiplantae > Streptophyta > Magnoliopsida > Asterales > Asteraceae > Flaveria > Flaveria bidentis. The sequence continues at coordinate 2,274 of BJCM01000543.1, read as the reverse complement.
TTTGGAATGGTGAAAGATAGAAGCTTTTTAATCCAAGATTATTGTGTAAAAAGCTATTTTTCGTCCTAGGGTTAATCCTTCTTTATCTCAAATTAGGTCAAAATCCACCAAAACGTGGCGCTCGGCGTCAGTGACTCCAGGTTGTCATCAAGCCACGCGTCAGAGGTGGTGTCGATAAGCAGGTTTTGGGTTTGCTGACGCCGGTGGCATCAGTGGCGCCTAGAATGGCGTAGGTAGCGCCACCCACTGCATAAACTTGATTTTCACTTGTAACTTTTCGAGATCTTTCTCTTGATAGGTCATGGGTCCAGTAACTCTTTTCCTAGCTCAAGTTATGTTTATTTTAAGTTACCCCTGTCTTGCAACTTTAGTTTTACATTTCTTTACCCCCGAGCTCCAATTTCCATCCCGTTTCTTCCAACTTCTTCGTATTCTTCACGTTTATCCTATGAACACAAGAATATTCAAAAAGTAACTCTATTTCTCATATATTGACACGTAAAACATGAAATTAAAGACTTTAAATATTGAACTTTCACCACCCGATCAACGGGAGATATGACTTTTACACTTTAGTTTGTTCTCGATTCTACTAAAAAAATTGATCCATACAAATGCTATGATAATTGTTGTTAAATTTTATAAGATATGGTAACACTTTAGTTTGTTTAACAACCTTAAGATTCAATAGTTTAACACATTTTAACATGTGAAAGATCTACTTTGATTAATATTGTAAAAAAAATTGGTTTGATTCATAAGGACATGCTTTGTTAAAAAATAGCACAAACTAAAAAAAACTTTAGTTCGAGAATTTATTGATTAAAAAAATATGATGCTGAAAAAGACTAAAATACCCTTAAATTTTACGAAGGTTTAAAACTTACATATCCAAAATACAATGTGTAACATACTTGACATTGACGTATAATCTATATTGGTCACATACCCAAGCAAATACTCAATTACATGGTTAAACTAGGTTCTAACATAAACTATATGATTTTATGTTTAGACAACTATCATTAAGTAAAATGAATTATGAATCATAATATATCATTAATATTATAATTTATAAGTCACAAAAATGTAAATTATTGATGCTAATTATATATATGTAATGCAAGTATCAATAGATTTATTGATTTAGTTTGCACCTTAAGTACTTGCATCATTAATATGTTATACATTTAAATGAATGACATGCTGAAAGGGTATCTATAGGTTTATGCATGCATAAATAAAAGCGGTGTAGTCCATATAAAGAAAATTAAAACATGTAAATCTAAGGAAATAGTGCTTTGCCATGCTCTTGAGTCTTATACAAGACATACATTCGTAAGTTTCTTTCTTACTGAAAACTCCAAAAGGAATTTATCTAACTACTAGTTATTATTGTAGTTTTCTTTGCTTATTTAGGTTGTTTGATTTCTACTTGCATACTACTAAATCACTACTAATTCAAAAAGTGTTAGTGATTGATTATTACTTAGGTGTTTGCTAGCACACCGATAAAGCTTGTCACGTTTGAACATTTTCGGAGAAGATTACATTCGAGTTCTTCATCTTCATCAAAAAAGTTGCAACCAGTTCTGTACAAATGTTGTTGTTTATAAAGGCCTTATGGTATGTATTAAAGTTCCATCTTCTACATATGATTATTGGTGGGATTTATTTTAAAAGACATAAGTTAACATGTTGATAACTAGCTTGAGTAGCAAAATGATCTACAAAATATGTTTAAAAAAACCAACCTGAAAAAGCATCATGTTCATGCACTGTTTGTGACAGAGAATATTTTGAAGACAAATTAGTCAAATCTCATGGGCAACTTGGCTAAATCACACAAAAAGGAAATCAATCAAGATTGTTATTGCATTATTTTAACTTGCATGTTGGTTCGTCTATATAAGGCAATGCTCAAGGAAACAAAGGAAAGAAGCATGTGTAAATTGTGGATTATACATCCAAGCGCTTAAATGTACAATTATAACTAAACTACACACGTGTGACTAAGGTGCTATTTGTTTTTTTGTAGGAAAACGTCTGCAGTCTGCGGACCACATCTGTAGACATCTGCAGCAGAAAAGGTGAACCAAACGTCTGCAGTCTGCAAGAAAAAGACTGTTTTTTTTTAACATCTGCAGAATGGTAAAAAATATTTTGTAATTAGATTACAACTATTTTTTAAACCTATTAAGTTAAACCTAGTTTTGTAACACTTGTTTTTTTGAACTTGTACCACACACATCCGTACGTACATAAAACATATAT
>BJCM01000542.1:0-12804 GCA_018326385.1 Flaveria bidentis | reverse complement strand
AATGATGGCAATGGTGGAGCCATGATTAGACTTGCCATAGTTATACAATTTTCTACCTTTAAGATTCAACAAAAAGTCATTAGCAACATGCATAATCCACCATTACAAAGTAAATGATCAGATTCAAACTGCAAACTTGTATTTTGTTGGAATTTAGAGTGCTAACGACTTAAAAAGTGCATTGCAGACAATTGCATTCATCAAAGTCTAGAAACTAAGTTCAAAGGTTCACATTCAAAACTCATATATCTCCGAAAAAAAGTCAACTCAAAGTTCACAATTTTAACAGCCAACAGTGACATATAGCCCCCCGCTGCCACGAGGAAAGCTCCATATATAATATAGAATGAATCAACTCGAGCTTTTTGGTGAATTCACACTTGAATTAAGTGCATGTTAATAAACCAGAAGTTTATCCCGTCTTTAAGAACGAATGCCAATCCTTGTTGTCAATAGCGACTGTAGCGGGCACTATAGCGCGCTACGTCGCGACAAGGTCAAGGCCCGCTATCTAGTACTTAGCGGTATATAGCGACTTGCAGTGACATTTTTTTATTTTTTTATTTTTTTTATTCTTTATTACTATAAAATTGACACAAATAGAGTATTTTAGCTAATTTGGTGGTGTTTGCTTATATATTCTACTACTTTATAGCTAAACATGTTTATTTAATGAATGTAAAAGTAAAACATTTCTTAAAGCTTCTACTACCTTATCGCTAAACACGAAATAGCGGGCACTATTTGATCGCTATTCGCTACGTAGTATATAGGTGGCTTGTCGCTATTTACCGCTATTCGCTATTGACAACTATGATGCCAATTAAGAAACATCATATTATCTTAACCTAACACTTTATATATAAAACTGATTTTGCACAACTGGAGCATCATTTACTTTTGGCAATTTCTTACAAACTAGATTCGATATTAACACAGAAAGTGAGCAGTGACACTAAAAGAGTACAAGCCATGCCAAGAACTTGAGATTTTATGAACAATATTCAATCACCAATACTGAAGAAATTACCTTGACTTATTGCACTTACAGTTTTTCATTCTACACAGTTAAAAAAATAAGAATTTATCCACTACTTATCATCAGAATAATCAAATCATATGTTCAATTTGGGGCAAACAGAACAGCAATATGACAATATACATACGTATATGATTTTTATAGCCTAAGCAGACGATGGACGATAAAAACAACAACAGATACATGTTCATGGTGAATTGGTACCTCCGAGTCACATTTCAAGTATGAATTCAACAACAAAAGGATTCAAAGTAATTCAACAACTCTCTATAAACCCTAAGCTAAATCTCTCAAAATTAGATCAAAATAAACATAAGAAATTGATACAAGAGAGAAGAACGTATCAAACCTTCTTCTTCAGTTCTTCAACAATGGCGCAATTGCTTTACGCAGAGGTTCGATATTTCTTCAACAGTGAAGAAGATAAAGCTGATAAACAAAGGCATATTAACCTAACGGTCCTTGTACTTGTATCTAATGTACAATTTAGTACCTTGACTTTAGTTTTTCGTGTTTTGAATAAGCCACTATGAAAAAACCAAGTTTTACCCGTGTAAGTTGGTTTTGAATAAAAATACCAATACATGAAGACTAACTAGTAACGACCAAAAGTTATCTATAAGTATAAAGTTTTAAAGGAAAATATTAAGTTCAAATATTTTTTCTATCGGTCCATCCTGACATATGTATCTTTTGTAATTGTCTTCGTCTGGCGTATTGTTAAGGATGTTATAATCACCTCTTGACACTTTGAAAGTATCTTAAAGATATCAATTGATTAAACTTCATGGTTACATAATAACAAATTCTATATTGGTTATACCAATGATTAAAGAACCATAACCATTTCGTTAAATTAAATGTTACAATGGCTACTATGCAAACGTTACAATGCCAACAACTCGTGAAAATAATGGATTTGTTTAACCGTAAATCATTATAACAAAATTGATTTATATCATGAAGTTTTATAAAAGAAGGATTATTTTTACACATGATATAGAATTCGTGAGCTTGCAATTAGCCTATGGTTTGTCATCCAAGAATATTACATGAAGAAGGTTTATACTTGGGTCTCTAACCATTAGGCTATCAATCTTGTGATGGTTGGTTAGTCAAAACATAGGTGTGCTTGGCATGTATTGACCAATTAATGATTTTGTATTAGGAGTATAATGCATGCCCTTAATAGTGTTTAGTGATCCGATTTGTGTGGTGGGAGCGAGAAAAAAATAATGTTTCTAGTTGATTAATGATTTTTCATTCGATCTTCAAAGAATGCTAAGAGCTCTTAGTATATATGAGGATATATGAGCATGAAAACTTGGAATGCTAAAAAGATATATAGAGCGAGGTAGACGATGTCATAATTTCAACATCGTCTACCCCATCAACTTTAAGTAGTTGTTAAGTGTGTATTTTAATCATCAGTCTAGTTAGCTTATATTGTCATCTATGCTTGCTTGCTTAATTTAAGCATTCACAGCTCATGCTTTATAATTATGTGAGTGTGAATCTTTAAATTATATGAGATTTTTTGAGTGGTTGTGAGTGGAGTAGAGAGAAAATATGACTATATATTTGTAAATTTAAGGATTCATTGTTCAACCCTTATAAATTTTTTAATATTTTTGAAAGTGATTGTGAGTGAATGAGAAAAAAAAAAGATAATAAAAAAGATACACAAAAATCTTATTTAATTGAAAAAAGAGAGAGAAGAAGTTATGATTTCGATGTAATTATATAAATTAAAATAAAAAATGAAATGTGAGTGCTCTTAATTACTTAGCAACTAATTAAGTTAGATAGTTAAGTTTTACATGTTTAGCTAGTTTTCTTTTTGCGTTATAAAGCAACACTTTATTTTTTTAACGTTTTTTTTAATCTTGGTGAGGAAGTCCTTAAAAAGTATTCTAAATTATTCTACTAATCAAGCACCCATAATATGACATTTTTACCCAAAACTACTCTAACGAAAGGGGAACTCATCATTGTCATAAAACTACCGTACTCATTTTTTTTTATTAAAAATAATAAAAACATTAAAGTAATAAAAGTACAATTTTCATTAGCTAAATATAAAATACTTAATTAAAAGACTAAATTAATTCAAAAAGAAAGCTGAAATTACATTGTATGGATTTCTAGAATATGTTCATTTTGTTTGATTCTCTTAATCTTTTCATTGATGTTCAAAATTTTGCTATCCCAGATCCAATGGCGAATTCATCGAAAGCTACCAATGATTCAATTAAAAGACTAAACAAGTTAAGCTTTGTTTATGATAATGTTTATGACTCGTAAATCTTTCCCATCAACATTTGTAGCAATGATGTAATGACATAATAATTTCATGGATTTATAATGTTTATACCAAGATATAAGTGACACTTTTACAAATCTTATCAACTTTGGATCGAGCTCAATGACAAATTTGTTTAGGTCATGATTATACACGATTAATCTTCTAACTATGTGCTTTTCTAGCGTTTTTTTGTGTTTTTACACTCACTATTAAAAAGGGACAATTTTGTAAAATAATAATCAAGTTTTAAAATTGTTCTAATTAAGTCATTCATAAAGTTTTTTGTTCCAATCAGGTCATTCGTAATTTTTTTTTCTCAATCAGATTACTAAAGTTTAAAAATTGTTTTAATTAGGTCATTTATAGGTTGCAAAAAATTAAAAAATTAACAATATTTTATAAAAAAACTGAATTATTTTTAAAATGTTGTGAGTTAATTAAAACAATTAAAAAATATATGAGTGACTTAATTATAAATTTTTTAAAACTTTAATAACCTGATTGAAACAAGTAAAATATTAGTGATTCAATTGGAATATTTTAACACTTTAATAACCTGATTTAAACAAATAAAAATATAAATGATCTAATTAAAACGTTATTAAAACTTGATTACTATTATGTAATTTTTTTTATTTATAAAAATCCCTTCTTGTTTTCCATTAAACACGCAAACCACTTAATAAATAAGAAGAAAAACACGAAGCAAATACTCGAATGGCGGCAACATTCAACTGTCGACTATTCTCACAGACACTACAATCAAAACCCCATTTCTTTAATCCCTCAATCAATCCCATAACCAACACCTGCTGCTGCATATATTCCTCAATCATTCTTTAATCCCCACAATAATCATCATCTAATCATCATCTAATCATCATCTAATCATCATCATCACCTTCAACCTCCTTCGGTCAACGCCTCACATGAACCCTAATCCACCATGCTGGAGCTCAATCTAGGGTTCCGATTACTCTTCATCTTCACCTTAACCTCCACCTACTTCCTCCAATCAGCCCAATCCCGATGCACCACCGGCTGCAACTTAGCCCTGGGTTCATACTACGTCGAATCAGGCAACAATCTCACCTCAATCTCCAACTACTTCGACACCTCCATCCCCAACATTATCAAGTACAACCGTATCACCATCCCCAACCAGGATAGTTTGCCTTCGTTCGTGCGGATCAACATCCCCTTCTCCTGCGATTGCATCAAGGGTGAGTTTTTAGGGCACGTGTTCAGCTACGATGTTAGGTCTCAGGATACGTATGAGAGGATTGCGCAGGATAGGTACATGAATTTGACGACGGCGGAGTGGATTCAGAGGTTTAATTACTACGATGCCAATCGGATACCGGATACTGGTAGTGTTAACGTGACGGTGAATTGCTCGTGTGGAGATAGTTCGGTTTCGAAGGAGTATGGGTTGTTTCTGACGTATCCTCTCCGGCCGGGGGACACGGTGGACACGGTGGCGTCGGCGGCGAATCTGAGTTCGGAGTTGATTCGGAGTTATAATCCAGGTGTCAATTTTGACCTAGGAAGTGGACTGGTGTATATCCCTGGGCGAGGTTAGTGTTTGAAACTGTTTTTGACTTTTTGTATATATCGATGTGGTATTATGGCTTGGCTCTATCAATTGAATTCTTGTTTTACATGCTTTAACTTGTTCTTTTGATGCTTCTCTTTGTCATATCTCATGGGTTTTTGTGGTTGATCCCTAGCTTTTGGATGATGGTATGTGATCTAGATATGATGTTATTGTGTTGATTGATTATTGTATAGTGTAATACGCGTTATGAATTTGGTGATTGATGGAAATAGGCATGGTGGACTTGGTTTTGAAAAGTGCATCATAGGCGCGCGCAGATGTTATTGTATTATCAATGGTTTTAATTTTCATAGTGGTATGGAAATGTGGAAAATTACCACCTTTGGGAGACTAATATGTAAAAATGACCAAAGTGATGACGAGATTATTAGTGGTTTATGTCATAAGACGACCGATATGTAAAAGAGATGAGAAACATGCAACTTTTGGTTACATATAAAGCTTGTTTGGTTGTACATAAAACAACACCGCACATCCTCACCAACATAAAGCTCTCAACTTGTGCTTTGGCTTTCGGGACGTAAAGGCCTGGGAGCACCTCACGCTTTAAAACCAAGATGGAGTATAGATATGGTCTTACGTAAAAAAATTTTGCATATGACAAGTAACTGAATGGATAAAGCTATCCCAAAAGAAGTTACACTTACAAATAACATCATCAAATCGGCCTTATATGCAACCATGAAAGGACGACAAAATAAGCATGATAGAAATCGACATTAGTGTTTAACGGTAATAGCTTTGTTAAATTAGCTTTAGGTGTTACTTGTATCAATAACTTGTATTGTAAATTGGTCAAATTGCTATCTCTGTTTTTGGTCCAATGCTTTATTACATTGTTTTTTGTCAACATTTTGTTTTCTACTTTCATGGTTACATTTTATAAACATACAAACACTTAACATTAAAATCGTTAACCAGATGTTGGTATTTTAATTACAAAATTGGTTAACGAGTAATGTTTTGCTTTTTTGCAGATGAAAATGGAAATTATCCACCCTTAAATACCAGGTATGTTCTTTCACTTGAATAGCATGTTATTTGCTAAAATCAATAGCTATTATTATTGTTTTAACAAGTTTTTTTCCCCGACTCTTGTTATCTTTTGCAGCTCAGGTGACTACCCAGCTTTCCCTTTACAATATTGCAAAGTGGCCTAATTCCACAATGTTTTCTTGATTAAAATTGTGAGTTATTAAGTAGCATCTGCTTTGACATAACCAGGAATATCAGGTGGGGCCATAGGTGGAATAGTTGTAGGAGTAGTAGCTATAGTGCTGTTACTTGCAGGATGCTTTTATTTTGGATTTTATAACAGGAAAAAGGCGGAAATGAGTTCAGCCTTGTTAAAGAATGCACAGGTTCAACTTACTTCTGATCAAGGTATATCTGATTCTTGATTCTCAACTGCTTGTCATCTGTCTTTTCTGGAGGTCTCAGGAGGGTCGGGTTGGGTATGTGTCAAAACATATTTGAGTTGAAGGCTTGAAGCAGGCCTCCTTTTAGTACAGGTTAAAGAGGGCGGTTCTGGTTGGTTGACCTGCAAACACAATTTTCCATTTTCTTTTATAAATGATAAATTTGTTGGTTATGATTACAAAAACAAAAATCAATTGCATAAAATCTTTGAATAAAACGACTAAGGAGGCTGTATGCATTACCACTAGACTTAGGGTGATTTCCAACCCGTTTGACCTGTTATCCTTATAGCTATTCTTTTATTAGTTGAGATAAAACACAACCCAAATCAACCCATCTCATAAGTAAATGGGTACCTCTTTGTTTTTCCCTGTAACTTGGATTTACAATATGCTTAAGTGGTAAGAGTCTTGGTCTGACTTTAACCAGGACAAAAGGAAACCTGTTACGGTGCTTATATAAAATGGTTCTTAATTTTAGAATTTATTTTGATTTACAGTTGGATTATCAGTAAAAAAATTTGCATATGGTCCTCTGAACCATGGCGGCCCTACAATGTATAAGAAATAATCATATTTTTAAACAATATTTTGAGAGGCCCGCCTTGCTTTAGTGGCCTTATGTTTAAGCCGGCCTGAACTTTATTTTGACACCTGTAATAAAAGTTGCACTTTATCTCCTTTTCTGCTCTAGAAAATATCTAATTATAGAATACCTTGTTTCTAATTGTTTCATTTAAGAAAATTGTCCATGGATATAAAACCCTTTCGTTATTCAAAAATAGCAAAACAGTATGCTTATATTATTGGTAACTGTGTGTTGACTTATTGGCTTGTCTTCTCTTGCAAACTTAGCCCCCAATGGTTCTTTGGTTAGAGGTTCAGAGTCTAGTAGTGCTCCTGCTGGTGCTTCACCTGGGCTTACAGGTATAACAGTTGACAAATCAGTGGAGTTCTCATATGAAGAGCTTTCAACAGCTACAAATGACTTCAGTCTTGCTAATAAGATTGGTCAAGGTGGTTTTGGTGCTGTTTACTATGCTGAGCTTAGAGGCGAGGTTTGAAACTAGAGTTTTATATTATACATCTATAATTATCCGATTGTCTTATATGTAGTTCAAAATTTACAAAAAACTACCTGGCTCGCTTTAAATATGCAAAAACATATAGAACAAGTAGAACTACTTATTGATCTCATTGTGGTGTACAAAACAGAGGTGGTCATTTCAACTCATTCACTTTTGAATGGATTGAATTTGGTATTTTTCATCTCCAACGGGTCAAATGGGTTTACTAAAAACATAGCTTAAAGGGAAGCGGTTCAAAATGAGTAAATGGGTCGAAAGTTGCCCAAAATGATCTTTTAAAGCATAAGACATCCAAAATCATTTTTTTTAAAAATTTAAATTAAGGTCATCGTTGAAATAATATGTTCTATGTAATCATATTTTATGCATTTTAATGTACTTTTTGTAACATTTTGTTATGTGGCATGTCTAATTTGTCCAACTTGTTTAGAAAGCTGCTATCAAGAAGATGGATATGCAAGCATCAAGAGAATTTTTAGCCGAACTGAAGGTTTTAACGCATGTTCATCACCTAAACCTGGTAAGAGGTGTTTAGAGTGTGTTTGTTATGAGGGCTTTGTAATTTGGGAATCGAAATGAAAGTGTTAGCGGGTGTTTCTTTATAGGAGATGGGTTTTGTTAAACACATGAAATGTGAGGGTTTTCACAAACCCACCTCCTTTGGTACTAATATAATTTTTTGAATAAAATGATTGTTTAAATTCACTCTGGATCATTCTTGACTTGTTCCAATTTTAGGCAAGATTTTAACATTTACCAGCTTGACTGTTAGTTAGAGGTAAAATATAAACATAAGCGACCCATTCCTAGATAAATGGATTGTCACATCTAAAAATGATAAATGAAGTCTTATGTTTTCATCATACGTTTAATGCAGGTGCGTTTGATAGGATATTGTGTTGAGGGTTCCCTTTTCTTGGTCTATGAGTACATTGAAAATGGGAACTTGAGTCAACATTTACATGGATCAGGTCAGTTAAGTATGTATGTTACATTCATTTCTGATACTCAATGCATTCAAACCAGAGGAAGTTAAGTACTTTTTAATTATCATGTCCAGGAAGGGACCCACTACCATGGTCTACCCGAGTCCAAATCGCCCTAGATTCAGCACGGGGTCTTGAGTACATCCATGAGCATACTGTCCCTGTATACATACATCGTGATATTAAATCAGCAAATATACTCATCGACAAAAACTTCCATGGAAAGGTTTGTATACATTTATTTCCATTCATTGGTTGCACAAGGCGGTTCTAATTTATCGGTTCCATGTGTCCACTATAGGTTGCAGATTTCGGTTTAACAAAATTGACTGAAGTTGGAAGTACATCTTTGCCCACACGTCTTGTGGGTACATTTGGATATATGCCACCAGAGTAAATCTTCTTTAGTACATTTACTCAGCTTGCATGTCTTTTTACCAAAACAGCCCTGATGCCAATAGTTGTATGTGGGCTCATAAAATTACATCAAAGTTGTAAATGGTGGTGTTGTAGAAATTGCTGGTGGAATCGGCAAATCCGGTCATCATTCCTGTCACCGGTGTCAAAGTTCGTCTCCGGAATCGGCAAATCCGGTGCCGGAATTGGCTAATCCGTCACTGGAATAGGCAAATCCGATCACTCTTGTCACCGGAACACCGCCACTTAGGATGATTTGGTCTGACTTTATCAAATTTGGCTGATTAGCTCCTAGGAACTCCGATTTGGTGAAATCGAAGCGCCCAACCTCTGATTAGCAACTAATCAGAGGCTAGTCGCGATTTTTACAGCATTGGTAAATGGTGCAAGTAGAGGTTGCAAATTTGACCCATGTGCTTATGAATGGGTCAATTTGGGTTAGTTCTACATTAAAGATCAAATCAATAAGACTAACTAAAGAGGGAATGGGTAGAATGGTGGACCCAGAGTGTTCTGATTCATACTCTTAAAGTCATTTTATTCAGAGATCTTGATTATTAGTGAAATTATACTTAACATGTTATTAATAAAAAATAGTCTAATAATGGACAAAAGGGTAGTCCTTAGGGCCCTTTCTGACTGGCTACGCAACCCACCCGTTTTTAAAAAAATTAATTTTGGAAGTGTATTCAGATCGTCCTTTTGGGCCTCTTCGGGAAATCAGGTCAATGACAAAGTTTTGTAATAATTGGTTGCAGGTATGCGCAGTATGGAGATGTTTCTCCGAAGGTAGATGTGTATGCATTTGGGGTTGTACTTTATGAACTTATTTCAGCTAAGGAAGCCATAGTCAAAGCCAATGGCTCTGTTGCTGAATCAAAGGGCCTAGTTGCCTTGGTGAGTTCAACTGCATATATGCGTACTTTATTAGTCTATTTATGCATGCATATATTCATAGCATGCCACAATGGTTAGTTTACTGTACATTAGCTAACAAGTTCAATCTTTTGATAATTTTGCAGTTTGAAGAAGTTCTAAGTCAACCAGATCCAAAAGATGACCTGGTCAAAATGATCGATCCTAGATTGGGGGAAAACTACCCTCTCGATTCAGTTCGTAAGGTAAATCTTCTGTGATGCTTTTTAGAATAGTTAATAAATAAAATGATTTTTTGTTTTTATTATAATATTTTGTGAACTCGGTTGCAGATGGCTCAACTTGCGAAAGCTTGCACGCATGAGAATCCACAGTTAAGGCCAAGCATGAGATCTATCGTGGTCGCGTTGATGACTCTTTCATCATCAACAGAAGATTGGGATGTTGGATCCTTTTATGAAAACCAGAATCTTGTGAACCTCATGTCTGGCCGATAGTGTTCAAAAATCCTCATCACTTCATTTTCTTTTTTTTTTATGTATATTTTTCTTGATTCTTTTAAAATGTGCAAGTGTAATGTTATGTATCACGGTCCTGTGCCATATCTTGTATGTATTTATTGTTTTATGCTGATTTAGATACGATATGATGAGTATGTATGGGAACAAGAAAGATACATGTATGTATTTTGTTCATATACTGAGGAACTATTTTATGTTCATTTTACTGTCTTTGCCCAAATGAGTTTTTAATGTTTAGATGACTAATTAATATCTATTAATAAGATGGAGTATTATAAAAACTATTGACCCATAATGACTGGTAATAACACAAACATGTTAGTATTGAATAAAAAAGTATGTTAAAATATTGGAAGATCTAAAATTTCAAAAGCTGTATTTATATGAGTCGACTGCAATTATTTTTACTTGCATGTCAAACTATACATATATAGAATCTTACCCTGCAACATGATGAAATTTTCTTTTATCTTGATCTATCCTTTTTGCATCAGACATACTATAATGTCAAAAAGGAATATGAGATGAACGTAGATAGGTTGGGTAACGGGTCAGATTTGAGTTAGATGGGTTATACGAGTTTGAGTTGACATTTTTTGTTCATTTTTATTTGTGAGATTAGTAGTGAATTCCTTCATTATGATGACAGAAATAATGTTCTAATCATTTTTCAAACTAATTATTTACAGAAAAAATAAGTTTGTATCAACCCACCCAATCCATATGAAAATTACTTGTTGACCCGAACCACTTGATCACATTGCCATTTTGACACACGTCCTATCACCGAGGCACATAATTATGCTAAAAGTAGATTATAAATTGTCTCAGACAACAATTCAAATCAAACACACAATTTCCTTGAATTCATGGTTTGCTATATTTCATAAATTTGTGTAGTACATACATACAAGGTTTTCAATTTTCAACACCTTATAAGAAAAATTCAGGAAAATAATAAAACTAAACAGAAAAATCATATTCTCACCTCTAGCTCCTGCACTACACCTATAAAATTTTCACTTGTGACATGATACCAAAAACAAGCACTAGATAAAATCTTACAAACTTGTATCAAAAAGCTTAATTTGACCTAACTGATACCTAGTTTCAGGCAGTTGAGTAAGCTTGTTAGAATAATGATTGTGTTTAGCATTTAATATATTTAAGAGGTACTAAAGTGTAATATTAATCTCTATATATAGGGCCCTATGTATTGAGAATATTCATCAGATCAATTACAATTCATTCCACAATATACCACAGGGTTTGACTAAGCTCAAAACCAACATTGGAGAGCCCATTAAAGATAAAGATTTGGTTATGCTTGTCATCTCAGGGCTTAGAGACGAATATAATGGTTTGAAATCAAACCTTCTTGCTTGTTCCCCTCCACTCGCCTTTAATGAACTTCACAGCCTTCTTAGTGATGATGATTTTATGATCAACAAGACTAGTTCAATACCTGCTGCTGCCCCTCAAGCCTATGCTGCCTCTACTGGAGAATCCTTTCTTAAACCAAATGCCATACAATAGTCCCAAATAGGCTCTCTACAACAGATTGCCTCCCAACTTGGTTTTCAATTAAATCCCATATCATCTCAGCCATAACCCCAAGCCTTTTATGCAGCCCGATCGTCGAATACTTTTCGGGGCAATCGTCGTGGTAATACACGTGGGAACTCACGTGGATATTCCAACATGGGGCGTGACGACAACCGTGGCAGCACCTATGGCAGCCGACAGTTCTCTTAGAAACCGGTTTGAACTCTGCTGCAACATGGTTTCCTGACACCGGGGCCAACAACCATGTCACACCAGACTTGTCAAACTTAGAGAACTCCGAAACATACTATGGACCCGACTCTCTTCAGGTTGGCAATGGTAAGTCTCTTCCCATTTTCCATATTGGTTCCTCTAAAATTTCCTCAACCTATAAAACACTCAATCTTTTAAATGTTCTTCATGTCCATGTCATAAAAAAATCTCTTATCTGTTTAACAATTTTGTCTTGAAAATAACGTTTTCTTTAAATTTCAATCTTCCTTTTTTGTTGTGAAGGACGCGTCTACACACATTATCCTGCTTACGGGCCCAAGTGATCATGGTTTATACTCTATTCCCCTACCACACCTCAAATTCATTCCAAAGATCACATTCACTGCCACTAGAGCATCTTCCACCGTTTGGCATCAAAGACTCGGACATCCACATCAACGTGTTTTTAATTCTATTATTTCTACTCGTTCTCTACCTGTTTCAAATAAATTGTCTTCATCATTATGTTGAAATAACAAATAAAGAAAAAAAGGAAGTTGGGATCAGCTACATCATGTCCCTAAAATAATTCTTTGACCACCTACAATCAAGATCGGAAGTTTGGGCTGGTTTCTAGGATCTGCTAATTGACAGCAATCCTCTTTATTGTATTTCCATGTTTAGTAAAATGAAAAAGGCTATAAATCCCTGTACATGTACCCATCGAAATACACAGAAAAAAAATACAAGTATCTATTCATCTTCTTTAGCATTGTCT
>BJCM01000541.1:0-13071 GCA_018326385.1 Flaveria bidentis | reverse complement strand
AAATTGAACAACATAAACCCTAAATTACTGATTTCATAGTGTAATAGATAAAAAACTAAAAAATGTTACCTTGAAGTGGGCGGTAAATTGGTGAAAAATATTCACATGTGGGCGGTGGCAAGAGCCGCCGCAGCAGGCGGTTGTTCGACGGTGGTCAGCCGAACAGCTGGCGATGGTGGGGACGTGGGGTGATCGTCGGTGTGGGTGGGTGGATGGTGGCTGACTAGTTGTGGCCTATGGGAAAAGACGAATGGTCGATGGGGGCATGGGGCGATGGATGGTGTTTTTTTATTTTATATTTTATGTTTGATTGGATTATGGGTATTTGAGTTAATTAGTTAGGATTTTAAAATTGTTTAATATTTTTTGGGCTTATTTTTATTTTAAGCTTGTTAACTAATATTGTATTGTACTATTGGGTATTTTTAGCTTATTAGTTATTTATGTTTCTAAAAAATATAATGTTTTTAAAAAAAACGTAAGATTATATTTTATAAAATTTTATGAAGTGTTTAGTTTAAAATTTTTTTAAGGGTAACGTAATATTTTCTCAGAAGTAACGTAGAACGTTAAATTCTTTTTTTTTTACATAAAACCGAAAATAAAAAATTTTCACTACTCGTAAAAAGTTAAGGACAACTCAAAGTATGCCCGCCATTGAATATTGGCGTATCACATGTAGAATGCCTCTAACTCAACATGTAATATTTACTGTCATGCGATCGATGCTATACATATCATCAAAACTCAACTCATATGTTTTGTTTTTGCAATAATCTAAGTAGAATGCCTCTAACTCACACATAATTAACAGAAAAGCTTAATTGATATATATCATATTAAACCAAATCTCTTTAGTTATGATATTTGTGAAGTTGAAACAAGAAAGAGGTCCTATACACAAAACCCTAATCTAGATTTGGGAAGTGATTTAGGATTTGCTATATTTGACTTCCGTCCATGTTCCTTTTTTCGGGTCTAAAAAGCACCTGCAGGAAATAAATGGCAGCATAGAGATTTTAGGGTGTATAGGTTTTAGCAACCAAAAAGTGTTCTTTTTCTTTGACGATAACCAAAAGTATTTCAAAACCACAAGAGCATATAAACAACAAACTTGCATTCAAATGCCAAATTTGCCCCTCAATTAGGTCCCAACAACAACTTACATAATGATAATGCAAAGGATTAGACTGTCTTTACACACAGTAACTTCAGGTCAATGCTATCTTTGGTAAAAAAATAATACTGAGCCACATAAAGTAAAGCAGTAAATGACAGTCATGTAATAACATAGAATTTAATGCACAACACAATAAATTCTTTGTCAGAAGGTTTCAGAGGGAACAACAAGTTAATAGAGATGTAAATCCTTCGAACCACTTGTACACTGTGCATTACAACTTGTACATAGATTTTGACACTTCAAACCCTAGAAAGAAACAAGAACAGTAAATTCCCTCTCTGTCCCTCTTCACCATTTCTAGACTGTAAAGCTCACTGCTGAAAAAGCTAAAAGCTTTGCTACCATTAATTCTAATTCAGAATGATAAAAGAATAAGAACAAAAGTAATAAAAACAAATGAGAATCAACATTAGCAAAGCTTGAATCTTGATGAAGAACCAATTTGATTGTAATTATCTAATTGTGAAGAGGGTTTGGACCTGTGTGAATTATTCTTTTATCTTCATCAAACACAAGATTATTACTACCATCTTCTTCTTCTTTTTTTACAGTTGCACCTGCTGCATGAAACAACTGTGGTGGTGGTGCTGCTGTTTTGAAATACATAGCTTTCCGGCTAGAAGACACTGAGCTCCGGTGGTGGTGATCATGGTGGTGGTGGTGGTGGTGGCTTGATGACAATGGCAAATGAGTGAGAATTAACATGACCCATATGAAAAAGATTTGAACTTTCGTATTAGAATCACTTCTTCTTCCTCTTGTTGCTGCTGGTTTCTTTGAAGAACATCGAGCCATTTGAGTAAAAAAAACTGCTTGCAGTAAGACCAAATGGAAGCTAAGAGTGAGATCTTTGACTTGCAGAAAGTAAGAGAAAACGGGTGTCTTATTACTATGTTAAAAGACAAATTAAAAGCCCTTTTGAAGTGAGTGTGTGTGTGGTTGGGGGTGTTTGAAGGTGTAAATTAAGCTTCGTATTTCTGCTTGTCTTCCTTATCTTATGGGTCTAAGTCACATGATCGTGACCCTTGATTCCTGGAACCTTCTTATATATATCTTATTATTTCTGCTTCTGAATCTTTGGACTTTGCACCTTTTATTGACTTGGTTTCATAAATACACTACCTAAACACTTATAAACTATTGTAACAATATGGTTTGGCATCTTTTGACTACAGTTTTATATCATTAAGTTATTAGTTCCCATAAGATTTGGTTAGGAGTTACGACTTTATAAATGTTTATCTATGATCTAATTAGTATGACACGTCATGTGTTTGATTATAAACATACTCTCTATCTCATGAGATGGAAGTAAAGTTTGTCATCGTTTTACTTTTTCAAAACTTATGTTATATGTAATTATGCACAATACAAAGATATACATACAGACACACAATCGTATCTTTACATACGACTAATATATACAATATAGTTATACACAACAATTATATACATATACATTATAAAGACACACATACATAGACACTGTGTACATATACATATCAATAGACACACACATACATGTATCCATACACAGACACAAACACATACACATACATATATAGTTATACTCAGTACATACATAAGAAGTTGTATAAAAAAAAACAAGTTATAGTGACTATATATGTAGCCATAGGTTAAACATTTTACTTTTATTATTGTATTATTCAATATTAAAATATGAAAAGGTAAAAAAATATAGTTTAACCAATAGGGACAATATATTATCGCATACGCTAGAACATATATATTTTTAATTTTTTTCTTAAATATTATTTAGTTTCCGCTAAAACTACTATAAAACAAAACCAAAAAGAATATATTTTTTGCGTATAACGACAATATATTTGTTGCTATAAGGATTAAAATTGACAACATACTATTCACTATTTCCCGTTTAAGCTATTGCGAAAACATGTCATTGACACATGAGTTGATATACTGATGATGGTTGTTATCGTGAAAACCCTCACCGCCACATGTTTTGGAACACCAAAGACTATTGTCGTCACGAAAAGCTTAGCCGCGGGAGTGTACAACTTTAACAAAACAATGCAATGCATAACCATCAATTCCGCTCATAGCATTAACAGACACTAATGTGTATGAAACCAAGATAAAATTCAATATAATCTCCATAGCCTAATACATAGTAAAAGCTGTTTTGTTTGAAACTTTTTACCAATTTAATTGTGGATTCAATCTCCAATAAAGAACATCTTAGTGATAGTTATGTTAATTTCCTCATATATAATCAGTGATTTATAAGAAGTCCTAGTATAGCTTGAAAATATTGGATTAAATATTAATCAATTTTAAATAAATTTCTGACCTGTTCATATATACAGTATCAACCTTTTTATTATTTATCTTTAATCTTTGTTTTAAATAATTATATTTCCTTTACATATATAAACTAAACAATATTGATTTGTTTCAAAAATATATTCATATTGTTGTTTAAACCCTATTTATCTTACGATTAACAAGCTATATCCTTTGAATTGTATCACTAGAACAAAGAGTAGTTGGTAAATATATTTATATTAATTTATGAATTTTATATATAAAATATTATTTCGAGAGAGTGCGACTGTACAATATTAATAGTTCCTTTCCCTATGGAATATTAGAAAACATTGGTAACATATTTTAATGGTCAAGTTTTGGCTAATTCTATTGAAGTTTCTAAATGGTAAAATATTACGAAAATTTTGTATCTCAAGTGTACGAGTTTCAATACACATGGATATATACATTTTTTTCATGATCCGGATTGGACCGGCCGGTGCAACCGGTTAGACCGGCGATCGGCCCTCTAGCCGGTCTGGTTCGTTATGATTCGGTTTGTGGCGGTTGAACTGGTGGTTAGACCTGGAAACCGGATCGGTTGGAACCGGATTTTGATTTTTTAAAAATTTTAATGGGTAAAAAGAAAGTGTTAAGCTATAAATTAGAGTGTTGGATATACAATAGTTAAGTTGTATATATAACTATAAAATACATATATAAATCATATATATATATATATATATATATATATATATATAATTACGATGTCATCCGGTCCGACCATCAAACCAGTAAGGCGTCTGGTTCGACGTCCGATCCGGTTCTTAAAACATATTGAATATATATGACCAGTTACTAGTATGACTATTTTACTTTTTATATTGGAAATTATTCCGGTCAAAAAGACACTACTAGCTAGTTAATAATTATAATTAAGGATATGAATGAGTAAAATTTGTTAGTGGCTTATGTATGTTAACAACCGGTGACAAAAGTTTTAATGTTTTTAGTTTGAATCAAAATAAATACGGAAGTTTTGATTAAGATAAACTTGAATCAAGAAATTCATCCGACTCGTGTAAAAAATACCACATTTGTGAGTTGTGATCCACTCATTATGGGTTCCCTTTTTAACAGTGTGAGAATTGAACCCTTGTCATTATCCAATATCTATCCTCATAACCGACATGGTAATACGTCATACGTATTATATCCGATAATCACAAATATTATGTTATTTATAAAATGCATTGAAAAATAAGAATTTTCATTAAAGGTGTGATACAATCAACGAAAAACAACGATTCTTAGACATTGGCATCAAGGCAACCTAGGTTTGAGTTGTTTCATGTATATATGGCTATCGGTTTGAATATCTGTAATGTTGATATTAAATAAATAAAACTTTGGCTTGTATTTATTTATTAAATTTTTTTATTATAAATGCTACTTCCACCACCACCGGTGTATAATCTCACTGTAGCTTTTTTTTGAGTTTTCTCCCATTGTCACAACGTGGACCCCATCAGTCACCCCTTAAGTTGCCGACATGCAACTATCCATACAACTCGATAGTCAAATTCGATTCCTTTGGTTTTCGAATAGCGTTAAAATATAAACGTACTTCGTTTCATCTTTCCTCGTAGAATTATTCGTTTTTGAATTCGTTATATCAATAATAATCTTTTATTTCATACTGGAAGATAAGAAAAATGCATTCGACTAAATATCTAAAAAGAATACGTTAAGCCAACATCTTTTTCAGCACACATAAGAAAATAATAGTATTCATATAAAATAGAAGTACACAGAGAAAAAAGAAACAGTATAACTCTATACATTCATCTTTTGAAAAGTAACCCAAGTCATTAAAATAATACTAAAACTAGACACGATTCGAAATAGCCGATAATTACATAAAGAAATGGAAGTAAGATTCTGAGATGAATTTAACCGACTATATAAAGTCAGAATTTATAAATAATTAATTCAAATGTGTAAACTAATATCTTACACATTTGGATATTATAATACTAAAACTAGCTAGACATGATTCTAAATAGCCGATAATTACATAAAGAAATGAAAGTAAGATTCTGAGATGAATTTAACTAGCTATATAAAGTTAGAATTTATAAATAAATAATTCAAATGTGTAAAATAAATCTTAGACATTTGGATAGTAGCAGTTGAGTTGTACAATTCAGGTGATTTTCAAATCCGATTTGGTTTTGGTCAACAAAAGTTAAAAATCGATTTTTTTTTGCTAACCAACTTCAGTTCCAAACTAGTTATTCAAGTGGCAAATAATCAGTTAAGTTCTAGACCATTTCCGAAAGTGATCCAAAAACCAACGAGTTGGACGGTTCCTAACCGGTTCCTATAGACACCAGTTCCTTAGTCGAGTCGGTTCTTGGTTACAAACCGATCCGGCTCGAGAATTGGGTTTTTTACCACTAGTGTCAAAATAACAAGCCTGGTTAGAAAATAATTGGGCCGAAACTTGGGCTATGACAAACGAAGCCCAATTTTCCATTACGCATCATTATTTCAATTATTTTGTTTGTGGGCCAATAGAGATGCCAAATTGCCAACTGCTTTTGACAAACCTACTAGAAAATCGGAAATCATAAACTCATCAATTTGTCACGAATATGCGAAATTCCTCTTCCTCTTTGGAAGATTCGTGTTTGATCTTCTAATCCATCTGCAATTATAACATCTAATTCATCTCTTGCATCTTCTTGATTCATACCCACACGACTTCTTCTCGTTTAATCAACGATTTGCAGGTAAATCAAAGGGCCCATTCTTTCTATATATGATTTTCTTTCGTCTTTAGCTTTTGTTTGCAGTGCATAACATGGGGATTACCTAATCCTTTGATTGATGATGCTGTTTTTTTTAATTTTGTGGTGAATCGTGAATTGGGATTTGTGTTGTAGTAGGGTTTGGTAATGAGATTAAATTGGGTTTATGCTTTTGGAATTGAGCTTCAATGTGGTTAGATGATCAGATTTCCTAATTTAGAACGTGGGTTTTGAGGTTTAACTACTTTTGTTGACTTTAATTTAATCTTTCGTGACAAATTTGAAGTTAAAATGTAATCTTTAATTTAAATTGAAGTTAACAATTGGTCGATATCTCATTTTTGCTAATTGTATACTTCATGTTCGACGAAATGCTCTAGTTTTCATGGGAATTAGGGATTGTTTGTTAAGAATTAAGGTTTTGTTCTCAAAATAAGCTTAAAGTTCATTCCTTTTTCCAGTTGTCTGTCTAGGGACCTGTATCTTTGTTGGCAATCAGTCAAGTGTTGGCTGATTGCCAATTGACTTATGGGTCAAGAGAATCAAGTGAGCACAGGGAGAACCCTAGAACATGTGCATGGAGTCCATGTGATTCAACATTCACCATTTGAGTTAGAAGAAATCTCTCAGAATGGAAACTTTCAGCAGTCAACACATGGAAGGTTGACCATAGGGGTTAATCAGCTCTTAAGGGTCCATACTGTGCAGTTAGTAGCCTATGAACTTATTCTCCTCAAACTTTGATTTGTTTCTACTAATATTCATGATGATCGTTAGTTTTATTTCACTTTTTCTGTTATTTTTTTTGGTTATAATAGGAGAGTATGGCAGCAGAGACCATCCTGTTTGAGACCCATCCATAGTTGTTTACATGGTACTAACAGTTTATGCGACAATGCTTTTATTGAATCAGTTGTCGATAGGCTATAAAATATAACGCTTATTCTTAAAAATTGTGGTAGGTGATAGACATCTTGGGGAGAGGATTGCAAATGTACTTACTTCTATTCCTTTTATTGCTGTTGGAATCCAAGCTCCTAGGCATGTTCTTTCTGTATTTCCTCAATGATTTGTATGTTGAGTATGAAGTATGTACAAAGTAGCAATATTGGTGTGTTGGATAGTTTGTGTGACCGGTCATGGGGTAACAGTTATTTTGTATGGGTCCTGTTGGGACATTGGGCTGACTTGAAGCACTTTCGGTCCAGAATTTTATACCTTTTTAATACATAGTTAGTGCGTCAATGATGATTACAAAGGTTATATAATTTCAATAACAACATGAGTGACTTTCAACCCATTTGATTGAATCATTACCTGGGATTGATAAATTAAGTAAAAATAAGAATTGTAGCAACTAGCAATAACCCTAGATGTAAGCAAATCGTTGAATCATGTAAACTTTAACCTTTGATCATTTTCAATTTCCAGAAAAAATTTGAATTCTAAGCTTTACGCCAACTCACTAATCGGAGTAGGAATTGCTTCAAGTTTGTACCATTCTTCTAAAGGGTGGTGCAGAAAGTATTTAAGATGGGCCGACTACACAATGATAGCTACAGCTACAGTGGTTAGTATAACACCTATTTACCTCTTCCTAACAACCCTATCAACCAACTTTTGCATCTTTCATCACTCATCAGTTAATACATTAAATGCAAGACTTTATAATCTAATTGGGTTTTTTTCAGTGCTTATCAAGGGCTCTTAGGGACGAAAACCCTAAACTTCTGATGGCTGCATCCGCCTTGTGTCTTCCTATTCAGCCACTCATGGTTTCAATTGTTCATACTGGGATGATGGAGGTATACAAAATTGGCGAGTTGGGTAACGGGTCAAAACGGGCTGGTCAAATTGGATTGACCTGGTACACTTCTTAGCTACCTTTTAAACTTTACGTTATTACAATAATAAGTTTCATTTTTCCAGGTTGCATTTGCAAAAAGAGTGGTCAGAAATCCTGAGCTTAAACTAGTGCATAATGTTCACAAAATGTCAGCACTTTTAGGTGGTGCGTTCTTTGTTGCTGATGATTTGTTTCCTGAAATACCCTATCTTCATGCCGGTTGGCATCTAGCTGCTGCTATAGGTGTTGGTGCGTGTAACAAGCTTCTAGAGTAGCATAATATTAATTCGTCGAAATGGCCTATTTTATTTTATTATTATTCAGAGGGTTTTCTTTTTCACTTGTTGGAGCATAGAACCCATCATGTCAGTATAGACAAAAGACCTTATTGTTGATTTACTACTGTGGTTTCATTACTTATGAATTATGATGTACGTTTATCAATGTAATTATGCTGTTAAATGCCAATGCAATAATATCGAATCATTTTTGTGCCATGTAAGCATAGTGTGAGTGATGTGAATAGCAGGTCTTTAGTAGCTGAGTGACACAAGTAGAGGTTATACTCTTTCTCGTATGTAATCAAGTCATGATCCTAAATCCTATGATTTCTCACATGTAATCAAATCATATCTTATGTACAAACACTTATGGAATTCAAGTTAACATCAGTTGCCTTGCAGCTTGTTAGATACAGTAGCTGAAGGAAGATGACATGATATAAAACACCGGAAAAAAAAACAATTCCATATAAAAAGAGGTTACTCGGGTTAACATGAGTGATCTCATGGTGCAGATGTTTTTGGGTATTCTGTTTATTGGTATGGCACATGCAGTTTGGACATGGGAACAAATAAATACATAGAATCATCGGCTTGCTAATTCAATGGCCTTTGAAATTCCAAATAAAATGCCTGACATGTTCCTTTTAAACAAATTCCAAATAAAATTTTATAAATGGAAACGTTAAAAACTATGCTTATAATGAAACAATAAATGCATGCTAAGACAGTTGAAGAGCTACATACCTTCACAGAAAACACATGGGAACTGGTCTATAGCCGGTGCAATGTACCCAATCAGTTATGCAACTCACTGCTAAAATTTTGCTCACTGTTTATAAGTGTTGTTTGTTCAACGGTTATTCAAACAGTCAGTGATTGCATTATTACTTATTAAGGGGTTTCAGTTTTGTAAAAGGCCAATAATTTTCACCTTCAAGTTTTGTATAATTGTTTCTAATGAGAAAAATCAATATAATTAAGTATGTCCATATCAATTGTACATTTAGACAATTAAATTGATTGTAAGAAAATCAGTTAATCAATAGAACAAACAGCTTATGCTAGCATACCAATCACCCTTCAAATTTAACTTGTTCATTTCACCCCTCAACATTAATAAAACTCCTTTTACACAATTAAACTAATTCCTTTCACATTGTATGGGGTTGAGTAATTAAAAATCCAGAATTACACTCTTTTCAAATAAACATGTCACATTTACACGAATGGACTTTAACAAAAATATCTTGAAATGAAAGTTATGAACATAAAGGTAAAGAGATATATGACAAGACGCATATAAATCTCAATGTCAAAAAGAAGAAGAAATATCTTTTGTAAATGTTATTGCATTGCAATTATGACTGGGAATATGACACCCATTTGTCAACAAATGTTTTAGCTCATCAGTCATGAATCAGTCTATTATCTCAAACAACATTGGAACATCCCGACATCAAGAAAAGATCCATATTTGTAAACAATTAGTCATGCAAAGTTCCCAAAATATCCTCATCCCTGAAAAGATGATACCTGCAACAGAAATAGCAAAAACTCAATAACAGTAGATCTTGTCAAACTACAATTGTTGATTAAAAATACAACGTAAATAAAACAACATTAGTTAAATGATTTGATTAAGTGAGTTCTATTAAAAAGAACAAAGAATGTAATGGCGAATGGAGGCGGGAATGAGAAGAAGGATTTGAACTGGAGTTGAATAAGAAAAGTAGAACTAAAAGTTCAAACCTTTCAACAAACCCAGATTCAAAAAAGCACAAGCCCGTACTATGATGCCATTATTTATGTTCATTGCACATGAACTGATAAAGATCATGTGAGAGAAACTATAAAATAGATTTGGGCATTGAATGGTAGGGCACCCTACAGAAAACCTGTAAGTATTTCAGAACCATTGATACAAGATTCTCCCCTGTTTTTTAACATTCATGCCCATTAGATTTACAGCAAGCACCAAGTTCTGTATCAAATTTGATTATGTGACTTCCACTGTGTTCTATAGTTTAAAACAACATAAAAGTAGATCATGCATAACAGCAAAGATGATCAACATTCATGTTCTTCATCTTGACATAATCACATCAACTTAATCATTTATGTTAATCAACTTGATTTAACTACAACATAATTAGTATGATCGTAACAATAAATAGATCTGATTCATAATGTGAATGTTCACCAAAAATGTCATTCAAGCATAATAGTAGCCCAGTTAATCAAAGAACTTTAATTGTAAAAGTATCATTTAAATTTTAAGTAAACACTAACAGAAACTCTGTCATATAAGGATATGAGCAATAATCAATGAAACAATATTATGAAAGACAACCACATGTACAAATTGACAGCTCTCAGCTTCATTATTAACACCAGATTACTTCTTTAAAAGTTAAAACCAAATCTTGCTTTCATGGTGTTGTAAATGCATAGTTGGATCAATTATGACATCTTATATAACTTAATCAAGCAATTTAATTCTACTTCATAAATTCATTCAACACAAATTGAAACTAACTTCTTCCAATTCAATATCTTTCCACCAAGCCAACAAATTTCTAGTTTAGAACACACAACATCGACATACAAAATGAGATAAAGATAAAGAACACATACTCTTTTTCACCGAGCTTTACTTCCGTGCCTCCGTATTCAGGCAAAAGAACCGTATCTCCTTCCTTAACAGCCACCGGAATCACATTCCCCGATCTATCACGAGTCCCCGGACCAACGGCAATAACTTTCCCTGAATTCAACTGCAATCACACCACCACCACAAACGATTCAATTCAACCACTAAATCAAAACAGAATCAATACAACACGATAAAGTTAGAACTCAGAAGACTACTAATCACCTTTGATGATTTCTCCGGCAGGAGGATACCGGCGGTGGTTTTGGACGGAGGAACGATCTTCTCCACCAACACTCTGTTGAGACAAGGGATCAAACGCTTCGCCATTGTTACTCCAGCAAGCACAATCTGAAATGGAAGATCGATAGGGGATTTAAACACGATATCGATAAGATGGTAGAAGGTTCTAGGCCCTCTTTGAGGGTTTAGGGTTTCCACTTTTCGTTAGGGTTTTTCCGTCTCCGACGGCCCACTCACACTTCACAATAATTGGGCTATATTCGTCGACCCGAATAAATATGACCCGATAGACCGGCGGTCCGGCCTGACAGTACTTGGGCTATAACTGCACAAACCGGTTGTTTAAAAAACCGGCTTCAGTTATTAACCGTTATTAACTGAATCGGTTATAGGTGGTGCTGGTCAAAGATGGTTACCAATAAGTCAATAACCGGTTTGAGAAGGAAAAAAAACCTACCGTGTAAACGTTTGGCTTGATTAACCGATTAGCCAGTTTTTTAAGTTTTTATACCTGTTAAAAATAACGGATTCTAAAAAGGTTTGTGATATGAGAAGTGGTAACCAGGGAGAGAGTGTTGGTTATGATAAGTTTGATTGAATTTTTTCGGTTTTGAGCGTGCCAATCGCTAGTTATGAACTGTTAGTGATAAACAGTTGTGCGCAGTTAGTGTTCGATGAAATGTATCACTGGAATATGTATGAATTTACAGGAAATATGAACATATTCATATCTTATGATCAATTGTATGTATGAATTTACAGGAAATATGAACATATTCATATCTTATGATCAATTGTTAATGATGAGTAGACTCTATGATCGGTGGAATGAAATTTTAAATATTTAGAAATTTCGAGATCAGTGGGAAAAACAATATTATTTTCTTTCTCCGCGCTTATTCGCCATGCATACGACTCATATACGTATGTGTATTGTTACTTATTGCATTTATAACTCCAAATATTTTTACATGTATTGTTATGTTTTGAATAATAAGTTTGTTATTGGGTTAAAGTCATATATTATTATACAAAATATTTGAAGTTATTAATCATTCTCCATTAATTTCTATATGATTCTTGCAGGACAAGAGCTGGGTACTCTAGTGGTGATCAGTTTTATGCATCATATCCTGCAAGGAATGAATTGATACCACTAAGGTTTATTATAAGTTGTTTGTTAATTGGAGCTTCGAACAAATGACCAATCTTTTGGTTTGCTTTTAGTTGTATAAATATGCACTAGGGAATGCTTTGAAGTGGAAGAATGGGGACCGATGGAATGGTCAATTATGGCTAAGCATTTTGAGCGTCAATGGAAATTACCATACGCGTATCATGCTGTAAGTTGAAATTATGTTTCTATATTGCCCTAATTATATATAGTGAATATTATTAGTAGGGTCACGTACATAGTGAATATGATTACTAGGTGTGTACCGACTCTTTTTCTAGTAGACCATATCCGAGGAGTAGCAGCAGGCTAAAATAACCATTAGATATTTGTGCAAAAAATGGAATAATCCATGAACTCACGGCTCCTTATTCCCCACAATCAAACAGTATGGCGGAACGAAAGAACCGCACATTAAAAGAAATGATGAATGCTATGTTAATAAGCTCTGGGGTGAGTCAGGACATGTGGGGGGAAGCCATATTGTCGGCTAATTATGTCCTGAACATGATACCCTTAAAGAACAAAGATGTAACACCATATGAGTTATGGACAAAGATGAAACCTTCATATAAATACATACGAGTGT
>BJCM01000539.1:0-11680 GCA_018326385.1 Flaveria bidentis | reverse complement strand
TAAACTAATCTTTATTAGTATTGTTATGAAGGATATAATTACGACTTGTGAGTTGTTTGAGGGTGTACCTTATAACGTAAATTGGGTATTTCTATGACTTTTATTTATATATTAATGTATTTCTATGACTTTTATTTATATATTAATGTATTAGTTGTTTTTAAAGTTTAAAAAATAAATTTAGTTTAGTTACATAATATTTCAGCATTCTGCAGAGGTTAAAAAAACAAACAATCTTTTTTCTTGTAGACTGTAGACATTTGGTCCACCTCTTCTGCTGCAGATGTTTGCAGATGTGGTACGCAGACTGCAGACGTTTTCCTGCAGAAAAAACAAACAACACCCAAGTTTGCAACCCTAATTAGTTCCTATTTATACGTGTATAATTATTTATATACAATGAATACATATACATTTCAAATTTGAATTTTAAGTTGAATCAA
Organism: Flaveria bidentis; assembly: GCA_018326385.1. NCBI lineage: Eukaryota > Viridiplantae > Streptophyta > Magnoliopsida > Asterales > Asteraceae > Flaveria > Flaveria bidentis. The sequence continues at coordinate 11,237 of BJCM01000539.1, read as the reverse complement.
ATTGAAAATCATAAATTTGAAATTCAAATCAAAATTTGATATTAGACTTCAAATCAATTCGAATTAAACAAGGTTTAAAAGAACAAAATCGAGCCTTGAGGCGTTTTCCCTTCGCCTCACGAGGTGTAAGCCTCGAAGCGAAAGCCCAAGGCAGAAATTAAAATTACATATATAAATTAAATATCTTAATATCTTATAAAAAATAAAATACTAAACATCAAACAAAGAAATATTCTACATAATTTCATCATAAAATTCAATAGTCATACAAAAACACAAATAATTAACATATTAATTAAAAACTAAAAGTTTAATGATAAATAAAAACATCCAAAGCTAGAAGGAAACAATTGGTACTTATTCGAGGAAGAAGACAAACAATCGGTATCACTGTATCAAAAACGAAGACAAAATCAGGGGAAATTTCAGTACCTATTAATTAATTTCAGTTTGTATTAATCAATTAGGATCGATTGCGGTCTAATTAAACCTGAATCAAAGACAAAATCGGGGGGAATTTCAAACCGGAATTGAAGAAGATGATAACAGACTTACTGCTTTTAAAATCTAAATCAAAAATTGAGAAAAGTGGGTCTGTGATGTAATAAAAACTGAGAAAATTGGGTCTGCCTTTGCCGCTTTTTGGTCTAATTAAGGAGAAAATTAAGAAATTTAACGAAAATCGCCCAATTGGTAATAGGTCTTTCCCGCCCACAAATCAACGCCTCAATCAAAAGTCCCGCCTTTGCGATTTCTGACCGCCTAAGCGATAAGAAACATATGTATGAGTTGGACCCTATGAGGCGCCGCCCCATACTCGATTTTTAACCGCATCGCCCCTCGAGGCGTACTTGAGCATTTTTTTAAACCATGGAATTAAAAATCCAAACCGAATAACGAATTGTTGATTTCAAATTGAATACAGAGATTCTTGAATTAGGTTGGGTAATTAATTACATACAATGAATACATACCTATTTCAATTTGGAGTTCTAGTCGTATCGAATTGTAAATCACAAATTTGAATTTTAAATTAAAATTTGATGTTAGACTTCAAATCAAATCGGATTCGAATTTGAAAATCCGAATCAAATTATGAATCATAGATTTAGAATCGACTATTGAGAGTTTTGAATTCGATTCAAATACGGAACAACCCTAGCTCTTTCACTTGAATTAATCTAAAAGGCTAGTTGAATCCACACCAAGCTTTAACTCATCCGGTGTTACAACCTTTGTCAACATAGCCGCTATAACCTATCTACCTAAGTTCTAACTTTTTCATCTCTTGTTTGTAGCCTGCGCTTATTACAATAGATCTTTTACTTTGACGGATTCTAAACAACTCTAGGGTTCTCTGGTTGACCCACTTCACTTTTGGATCTCTTGATCTTTCGAGCTTTGCTGATCTACCGACCCATTGATGGTCATTGATCTTTGCTAGATCTTCTAACCCATTGATATTTGTTGTCTTTTGACCCACATCTTCTCTGGATCTCCATTTTGGATCTCTTAACCCTTTTATCTTTGCTGGATTTTGTCGACCTTGTTATTTCTACTCGAGCGTCTATTATTTCTACTCGATCTCCTGTTATTTCTACTCAATTGATCTCTTGTTATTTCTACTCAATCTCCTAACCCTTGGATTATGTTTGATCTTATGCCTGTTTATGGCATGTAGATGGAACTAGAGGTTTTGAAACACCCTTTAACCTCTATGCTTTCATTGTCAGAGATGTCTTTTGAACTTTCCTTTCCACATATCTTCTATTTTCATCTTCCACCACAACTTGTACCTATCTAGAACTTCTGAATACGGAAAGGTATCATATTCTGAAGTAGATGTTGGGTCTGAGCGACCTTGTGAGCAAAAAAAATGTTACCTTCACATATTGTTCTAGACAGGTAGGCCAGTCTCTTTCCTAATCATAGTTTGATATCCGGAAACCTGTCAATCCATCAAATCCCAATTTGAGTTTGCATATCTCTTTGTTCTGTTTTGACAAGGGCATATTCGGCTTGTCTTGATATCCTTCAAAGAAGTTTGGGTTGTGATACCACTTTTGTGGATATTCGGCTTAACTCTTCTAGTTCAAGGCTTGTTCAAATTGCCTTGCACACCAAACTTGGTTGGAAATTTTTGGATCCAATATGTATACTACACTATTTCTCCAAGGCTAATTCCTTTGTTAAATCCTCCTCAAAAATGCGTGTATGTGCAAGTGTTATACCCTTTTCAAGAAGATGGATAGTCCCGCATGCATTATGTTAGCTTCAAGGGCAGTGCTAGCAAAAAGCAATTAGTTAATTGAGGGAGAATCTTTTACCTTGTCATGGTCAATTTTATTGAAGCTTGTAAGATAATTACAAGTTGGGTGCGGATGTTCTAATCGTGACCAAAAGCTTTGTCTGCACCGGTCAAGATTTTTAATATAAACCCTTATATTTTGTCCCCCACCTACCATCCATCTTCTTGTGGCATTCGGAATAAGATCTAAGTTAGGGGTATAATAAATATAATTATTTTTATAAGCATGTATTAAGCTTATGCTCGCTATGCAAGTAAAACTCTCCTTGGACATATATATTGTTTGTGTACCATGTGAATTCCTGTTAGAAGTTTGTTTATATGTATTGATCATATTTGATTTGTTATTTTGTGATAACTAGTCCTTTATTTTTCATAGTCTTTTGATACCGTCAATGCAAATTGATCAGTTGTATAAACAACATCTCCACTTATACTATTTATTTAAGTACTAACGTAATTCTGTTATTCTCTTGCACAGTATCATCCAGATATGAACAAGGGTGATGGGGCAGAAGAAAAGTTCAAAGAAATAAGTGCTGCATATGAGGTATCTTATAGCTTAACATATTTATTAGTAGCAGAATTAAAAAGAGTAGGGCAGGAAAGGGGACTCTAATCACGTAGAAAAGTAGCTAACATAGACACCATAGTAGAAAGGCAAACAATAAGTGACGGACATGCCATGTGATGGTTCTATTTGATTTCTTTTCCTTTCTGATTTTTTTGCTTGTGGTTGAGTAGTGCTAGTATACTACTAGTCTACTAGACGTGTTACATTTTTTTGAATCTAACTATATAACAGGTTTTAAATACTTTGATATTGCTATATGATTTTAATTATGAATTTTATTAGTTTTATTGACATATTTAGGGAGTAATATTAATTTATATAACTACTATGCATACTTTCTATTTTTTTTACTATTGCGCTCTGCTTGTCTTGGGGGCGGGCTTTTTTTTGCGCCTAGCACCTAGGCCCAAGGTTCACCCAAGGCACCTTGAGTGCACCTTTCATTTTCGACAACTTGGGATTTATACACTCCATAAGGGTGGCAATTTTGCTCATTTACTTATGAGTAGGTCGATTCGGGTTATGTTTCATCTCTAACGGGTCAAACCATTAAAATAAAATAGCTAAAAAGGATATGAATCAGATAGGTTGAAAGTTGTAAAAAGTTTATTTTATTACATTAAACTGCTTGAATCATAACACAAAATGTGTTTTCAGTCACATGCACCAAAAAGAGTAGGGCAGGGGACTCTAATCACGTAGAAAAGTAGCTAACATAGACACCAAGTAGAAAGGCAAACACTAAGTGAAGGACATGCCATGTGATGGTTTTATTTGATTTCTTTTCCTTTCTGGTTTTTTTGCTTGTGGTTGAGTAGTGCTAGTATACTACTAGTCTACTAAACGTGTTACATTTTTTTGAATCTGACTTTATAACAGGTTTTAAATACTTTGATATTGTTATATGATTTTAATTCCGAATTTTATTAGTTTTATTGACATACTTAGGGAGTAATAAAAAATTATATACCTACTATGCATACTTTTTGTTTTTTTACTATTGCGCTTTGCTTCTCTTGGGGGTGGGCTTTTTTTGCGCCTAGCACCTAGGCCCAAGGTTCACGTTTTGCACCTTGAGTGCGCCTTGCATTTTCGACAACTTGGGATTTAGACACTCCATAAAGGTGGCAAATTTGCTCATTTACTTATGAGTAGGTCTATACGGGTTTCCAGTTATGTTTCATCTCTAACGGGTCAAACCATTAAAATAAAATAGCTAAAAAGGATATGGATCAGATGGGTTGAAAGTTGTAAAAAGTTTATTTTATTACATTAAACTGCTTAAATAATTTGGCACTAGAATTTAACTCAAAATGTGTTTTCAGTCACATGCACCAAAAAGCTACTTCTTTTAACTTGTTCCCATCTTACACCGGTAGTTTGCCACGCTTACTGTTTATTTGATGTGCATATAGATATCTATTAAAAAATCACTTTATGATTTTCTTGAGTAGATCTTATCCGATGAAGAGAAACGATCATTATATGATCGTTTTGGTGAGGCTGGTTTACGAGGTGAATATGATGGATCAGGTGTTGGTTCTCATGAGGTAAGATTGTATCACATTGGGACAATAATATTAGCATATCTTCCTTTATATGTTATGAATTTTTTTCTTTTAGGTGGATCCTTATGATGTTTTTGGCACCTTTTTTGGGGATTCAGATGGGTTTTTTGGCGGTATTAATGAATCAGGAGGTAACAATTTCAGTTTTAAAAGCAAGGGAAGTCATGCCTTGAACATATGGTAATCATGCCACCTACAATGTTACTGTTTTTGATGCTTAGACAATGTAGTAACACTTTTAGTCCATGTAAAGAATTTGTTTAGAAGAAAAATGTTGTAAAGAAAGCCTACTTCCATTCTAATCCATCACATCCTCACCTTTCTTCAACATTATTTTGTTGTGATTTCGTTAAACAAACCAAAAAGAGAATTCATCTTTGTGGCCCCATTCAACATTACTACAAGCCTTTTTATTGAATAAAAACGGTTTTTCCACCAATTACTAATGGTGTCCGGTACATCACTGGAATTCTAGTGATACGCAGAAAGAACTGTTATTTCTCTTTGCACCGATTATTTATGATTTGATAATAATACATGAGGTTGTCATTTCATGATCATAAGTCATTGGTTTCTATTCTATTTAGTCTGTACTAATTAACCAATGACCATTGTTTGTATTTTACTTTGCCAAGTTACAACTTATGGAGTTGTTGACTCTCTATTGTTCAGGCAAGATGTCTTTTTGAGCTTTGAAGAGTCAATTTTTGGAGCACAACAAGACATTGAAGTTTCCTGCTTTGAGACATGTGATTATTGTTGTGGAACTGGAGCTAAGTCAAGCAATTGTATAACATCATGTAACCATTGCAAAGGACGTGGAGCAGTGGTAGTTACTCAGAAAACACCATTTGGGGTAATGTCTCAGGTAATATATATATATATGTATATATTATAACATATGTACTAGGAACAACCATCTTATGATAATCGGCGATTATTTTAATTTGTCTGTAGGTTGATTGTGTTGCTAAATATATACACATTTTTTTCCTAGTTTGATGTTTTTTTACATGTCATACTTTTGACTTGTTTACGGTGAATATTTATTATACCTTTTAAATTCTAGGTATCTAGTTGCTTAAAATGTGGTGGTGATGGTAAGATCATTACAGAACACTGTAAGTATTGTGGAGGCAAAGGTGTAGTACAATCACTGAGAAGGGTCAAAGTGGTGATCCCACCAGGCGTGAATGATGAAGCCACCATGAGAATAGAAGGAGAGGGTAATGTTGATAAGAACAGGTGCCTACCTTCGCTGTAGTTTTTTCATTTTTCTATATTCCTATAGACTTTTACATTGGTACGACTCACATTTAGCTCTAGAGGTTAGGCATATAAACTTCGGCTAGTTCTTCATTATGTTGTCAAAAATGCCAAAGCCGCTCAAGTGAGCTTGCTCAGTCAAAGGCATTCTTTAGGTGAGGTTCCAGCCAAAAACAACTTTCTAGTGGATCCTGACCGACGTGTGGCGAATTCCCAACTATGATAGGATTTAAATTACAATTAATAAAAAATGATAAAGGCTGCCTTTATTGTTGGTCATATGAGACGTGGTTCTAGAATCAAAATTCCAGTTTCTATCATTCTGATTGAGGGACATTGTATGCATTGCTTGTTCAGTGTCTGTTGGGTATAACTTGTCTTAGAAGCTGCATACATTGAAGGAGGAGCATGCCATGGATCTGAGAATCCTGGTCCGCCAAAGAGGTGTACACAAAAACCGGGTTTGGAAATAAAACAAAATAAAACCTGAACCGGTTTAAAAAAAACGGTCTGAGCCAAACCAGTTCCTAACCCGAGCTGAACCGGCGGTTTGTAACCCGACACCAAAAACCGGTTTCAATTTAAAAAACTCAGATAAACCGGTATAGAAACGGTTTTTCTAGAAAAATCGGTTTACAAACCGGTCCAAACCGATTTGAGCGGTTTGAGGATTCCTGATGAAAAACCGCTTTGAAACCGAACCAGTTTGAGAAAAAAGACGGTTTGTAAATATTAAAAAAACTGTTCAGGTTTAAAAACCGAACCGGTTTGACAAAAAAACCCGGTTTGTACACCTCTAGTCCACCAGTGGGCTGCCGTGGATGGTTGGTGGATGGATATGGGCAAGGTGGAACAGCCCAAGGGGGGAGGGAGACCAGCCCCACCAAGGAGGGGTCTGTTGATAGTAATTCCTCCGGGAAGCCCGGTTGTCAATAGCGGCTACAGCGACCGCTATAGCTCGCTATGTAGCGTGGCGCCAATCGGTCGCTATTTGTAAATAGCGACTACATAGCAATATTTTTAATTTTTTTAATTTTTTTTAATTTTTTTTATTCGGTAAATATGAAATTTAGATGATTAGTAATCAAGTATTTTAGCTATTTTGGGGGTCTTTGCTTAGATTTCCTACTACTTTATTACTATACATGCTTATCTATTGAATGTAAAACAATTTTACATATTATTCTACTTAATCGCTAAACACGAAATAGCGGTCGCTATTTACCGCTATTCGCTACGTAGCATATAGGTGGCTTGTCGCTATTTACCGCTATTCGCTATTGACAACTATGCCGGGAAGGGGCTGCCCTCTACTGTAGAAAATGTTGCCCAAGACCTCTACCACTGGAACGCCCTCGGCCGTGGCCTTGTCCTTGGTATTTGCCCTGCTGCGACCAGCTGAAGTTTTGCTGTATAGGGACTGGTTAGGGGTGGCAGGAAGAGAGGATGCTTGCTGGTTGTGGTGGTTTTGTTTGAGAAGTAGTAATAGTAAAAGCAGTATCGGTAAAGACAAGATTGGCCTTACGAGTTTCTTCAATAATTAATCAAGGGCATTTCTCATAAAAATCATGGAGAGGTTTGGTTTGTTGAAGAAGCATGGTGACTCCATCATATTGAGCATTCTAACCCGAGATAAGTTGCAAGACAGGCACTGATTTGGAACGAGAGAGCCCATGTTTAGACTTTAGAGCTTGAAAATAAGTGGGCATGTTAGAGCAACTGTCCCGATGGGTGGTAGAAAGTTGGTTTTCATGATACATAGCAAGGGAGTTGCTGTTATTTTGGGAAATATTTGCAAGAGCTGCCCACGCCTGGGGCAGCAGTCGAATTGGGTGAATAATGGTAACAAATCATTAGAAATCATGCTACAAAACCACTATAATACAATTGCATCGATCCTGGTCCAAAGTTCTTTGGCAGAAGCAGATTCAGTAGTGTCTTTATCATCGTCTTTCACAGTGGTAGAAGAAGCAGCAGGAGAAGTTGGCTGTTGTTGAGTAAGAATACGGTCAAGACCGTCTTTCACAGTGGTAGAAGAAGCAGCAGGAGAAGTTGGCTGTTGTTGAGTAAGAATAAGGTCAAGAACCTGAAATGCGTTGCAATGATTCTTGAAAAGTTCTCCAAGATGTATATTGACTTGTTTCCATATCTAATTTAACGGGTATGAAGTTGAGACTGTTGGTGATAGTGATTGCCGGGTGTAGTTTTTCCGTTGGAAAAAAAAACAGGAGGATATCAGAGAAGAAGCACTGAATGGTGAGGTTTGGAGATGGAGAAGGCAGAAGGCAGATTGCTGTCGATTAGGGTTAAGTTAGCAGAGTGCCGCCAAGGGAGGATGAAAACAGTGGACTAAGGTTGTGGGTAATCGGTGAATGGTACGTTCTTATACCATGGTTGAAGGTATATCCGTGCCATTTGCATTGAATATTCCAGTATATATAATTACATCAAGATCCTATATTTATGGACAAGATACCTATTACAATATTCAAATTAATTCAATTGGATACCCTAACTACATAATAATCAGCTTATACTAATAAAAAATCATATAATAACGTATACAGATTCAAATAACTTTTTTTTTATGAAATAAGATCAACACTTCCCAGAGATTATAGCATAATAATAGAAGGTAAAACACTTCCAAAAACAAGTATTACACTCAACATCATTGCCATTATAGAAGGCAAAATTCTTTTTAGCTTGACTACCATATTCTCTAAACTATTGCTGGAACGAACAACCAAGTATGTCATAACAAACGTCTAGTAACTAATAACATAATCGTGTTACTATGTACAGTTAAAACATAAGAAGAAAGCCGAGGAAAACATTTGAGGGAAAAACCATAAAAGAAAACTAAAGAAGTACCAAGATTCTTTGGAAGCAGTATAGTTTGAACTTTAAAGATGAAACTTGAGCCTCTAGCAGTAAGGGGAACCTGTTACAGAAATGGTAATACCTATAACATCACAATATTAGCTAGAAGTAAACAAAAATAATTTTGATAGAATTTAGAGGTGCAAATTTGTGGTTAAGTAATCAGTACTGAAAAAGCAAAGCAAACACACACCAGAGTAATATAGTAGATTAAACAGCCCGTTGAATCTAGAATGTGGTAAAACCATTAATAGCACTAGGCAGACAAGAAACAGTTAAAACATAAAAGTTGAATTTGGTATTAATTAATGGTTATACAATAATTAAGGGGACATCCCTTTGCAAACAAACATGCACAATTGATAAGGATGACTACTAACTTTAGTTTGAATTTAAAAATTACTACAGCAACCGGGCAAACTCAACAGGTCAAAATGGGAACTTGTCATTTATACTTCTTTCAGTTCTTTCACCAAATTAGCTGTTAATACTCTTGATCTTCATTGCAGGAATAGAGTTGGTGATTTGTATATAATTCTTCATGTTGACCAAAAACAAGGAATACGAAGGGATGGTCTTCATCTTTACTCGGATATTAAAATTGATTATTCACAGGCAATATTAGGTACTTTCATTAAGGTAACTGTTGGACCAATCTTGACATTAAATAAAGTTTAGGGTCTATTTGTAAATTATTTTAAACTTATTATCTAGTTAAATAAAAGGATAAGTCCATGTAGTTTAAAGCTTTATCTGAGATGGACTTGTGATAAGTCTTGATGATTTAAAGATTATCTCAAAAGGATCTGAGATAAGTCTTTGATGGATGTAAGTTTTTTCCTATCATTTAAATGGAGGAGTTCCAAAACTATTGCTGTCTTTTTGTTCTGTTTTCGAATCTGGTATCAATTTCACTTCAATTGGTATCAGAGTTGTGTTTAGAACGGACTTGTGCAGTTGATTTGAGGGTCTGGATCAACCACCAGATCTGAAAACAGGGCAGCAGATCTGAAAACAGGACAGCAATACAAGAGGAGATCAAAGCTTAAAATGATGGGGGAAGTTGTGTAGCAAAACAGGTTGGTTAACCAGAATGAAAAACTGAATCTTCAATTTCAGTGCCCGAGTCTAACAACAACCAATTACCAATTTGGTCTCTTAAAATTAAAGTGAGTTTCAAGGCTCAAGGAATATGTGAGGCGATCGAACCAGGAACCAATGTCGATTCAAAGAAGGATAACTCGACAATAGCATACTCGTATCAAGCACTCCCTGAAGATCTGATTTTGCAAATTTCAAGCTGTGACACTGCCAAAGCAATCTGGATTCAATAAAAACTCCCCATCTTGGAGCGGAACGAGTCATGGAGGCCTTGTTGCAAACATTGAAGACCGAGTACGATACAATCAAGATGAAGGAAAATGAAACAGTGAATGATTTTGTGGCAAAGCTTTCTGGAATAGCCTTTAAATCAATCGCACTTGGATCGGTCATTGATGAATCAACGTTGGTTAGGAAATTACTAACAAGCTTGCTTAAAAACTTCCTGAATACGGTGGCTACAATCGAACAGTTGGTGAACCTTAAAACTGTGACGTTTTAGGAGGTTGTTGGGCGACTGAAGGCCTATTGTTTGAAGTCAAAATTATCAAGCAACAATCAAAAACCATTTGTTGCTATCATATGATGATTGGGAGGCAAAAAGGAAACTTGAAAAGGGCTATGGCCGAGGTCGAGGGGGCAACACAGAAACCCGAGGCCGAGGTCGTGGTTGTGGTCGTGGAAGATTTGGAGGTCGAGGGCATGGAGTTGGCCAAGGTCAAGCTGCACAAATGGGGACTCAAGGCTCATCAAACTAGAAGAAGGATCGTTCACAGTTACAATGCTTCAGATGTGATGCCGACATTTCTCCGCAGATTGCCCAACAAGGAAAAAGGAAGAAGCCAACCAACCACAAGCTGGTATTGACAAGCCTGCACTCTTAATGACCGTTGCCTTTCAAGATCAAAAGGAGCTGATCTATCTCATCGAGGAAAAGGTGTATCCAGCCAGATATGTGTATAATCAAGATGAACAATTCGTGTGGTACTTAGATAACGGGGCATCCAATCACATGATGGGAAATAAAGGGCTGTTTTCTAAATTGCATGCAGGCTTACAGCCCATGCATGCTTACAGCCCATGCATGCATGCACACGTTCATTTGATTAAGTCGTAGGTTTAGAATGGGTCTTGAGTTTGTTAGCGTTTTATCAGGGTTGTACCTTTATTTGTGGTTAACGTTAGTGGGGTCTGTATGCTATATATATAGCACTTCTATGAGTTGATAAAATCATCAGAAATATTGAGTACTCTGATATCTCTTGAAACTTTCAAGTGGTATCAGAGCAATCTTCCTGGTGAGAGTATCTTGAGAGCAGGAGAGATGGCAGAAGAGACGGTGTCCTATCAGAGTGTTCCCCGATTCGATGGCGATTACGATCATTGGAGCATGGTTATGGAGAATTTGTTACGCTCCAAGGAATTTTGGACAGTTGTGGAAACTGGATTCAAAATTCCAGAAAAAGGGGAAACTCTCATGGTGGAAGAAAGGACGCAGTTCGACTCCAACAAGTTGAAGGATTTGAAGGCTAGAAAT
>BJCM01000538.1:0-13925 GCA_018326385.1 Flaveria bidentis | reverse complement strand
GCCTTCACAATCTTTTCCTTTACATCGCAGAATGGTCACTTCATCAAAGTCACCGGATCCATCTAGTTTAAGAGTACATTCAACCTTTTCAGTAACTTTACTCTTGCATTTCCTGCAACTAGTGTAATACCATGGACTATCATCACAAAATCCTTTAAGAGTGCCAAGTATAATAACCGACTTTTCCTGAAATGTTGAAACATATAATATTTGGGGTTAGATTAATTAATAATATGTAAGCATTAATATTTGTTTTTATGAAATGATTATAGCATACCGTCTTGATATCATGAATGTTACTAATGTTGCAAAAATCAGTGGCTGATAGAAATTCTTCCTTGAACGACGTCATTAAGGAAGAAGAGAATCCTGAATGAGTTGATGAAGATTGTAACATTGATTGTGAGATGAACCTATATATCAAAGACAGTAATATAAAAATCTACATTATTATGTATACTTGTTAATATATATGTTATAAACATTAGAAAAGCATAACAACAAAAAATTATAATATTTAAAAGACAAAGTATATAGAATTGTTTACAAACCTTTGTTTGAAGTCTAAAATTTCATGAATCTGGGCATTAATGAAGACCTTGGTTACATTATAAGCATTTGATGCTTGATTAAGCCCTAAAAATGTAAGAGTTGGTTTATTTTAACATTATAGTAATACTTTAGTTATGTTAGAATAATATTAATAGTGGTATAGAATGTTGATAAATGTAAACACATATTACATACCTTTAAACGTCTAAAATTTACCAAACTGCACTATAAGTACCAAATTTCTATCAGTTTCATTTTCTGAAAGGAAAGTTGCAAATTGATCAGCGTACTCATCCCAAAGGGTCACGCTCATATCTTTATTCCTGTTGTCATAGAATACAGTAAATGAACATTTAATTTAATCGTATATAGTAACATATTAAAGTATGTTAATAGAAGAATTAGTATACTGTAAATCTTTTAAGTCGAGGGTGATCATTTTTGATGTTTTCACATCATTCTTTTCTCTTATTTCAATAGGGGAAAACTTCACAACTGCAATAATTATATCTAACAAAATAAAGAAAATTTTAGAAAATTGATTAATATGAGCAAATTATTTTTAGTATATAAATAGTAAAATCAACAAATATAAAGTTAGAATAAGGGAAAAAACTAACCAACTGTTGTTTTCTCTAGCGTTTGCTTTGGAGTAAGATTAGCAAATGGTGTGAAACTAAAACCGTAATCAGAACCCATAGCATCGGAACATTTTATAACAACAATTTTTTCAGTGAAAGTAAATTTATGCGGTGTATTATAAACTTTATTTTTTGTATTATTTGCTGCCAAAGAGAGTCTGATTACAAGTAGACATATGTTCTCAGTTAGCAACTAATTACAAAGACAAAAACATTCACTAAAAACTGTATAATTAAACAAACCTAATGCACAAAATAAAATAAAATAAAAATATCTGTCACATGATTCTCACTATCTTAAGGGGCTTATTTTACTATTTCACATAGATGTCATGCTCGTAATTAGTTGTATTTTGCATATGTAAAGTTTCATTCCCTCAAATATACTACAACACCACTTTGACCCATCTATGTTTTGTACTAGTAATATTTGGTTGGGTCACGCAACTTTCTCCATCAAGGGACATAATATATATTAATATGTGTATATATAATTTAAAACCATAAAAATCATCATTATTCAATCATATAATTTATAATTTATTTAATTATTTAATTATTTAATTTATATTTGCGTAAATTTAACCTTATTTTTTAAGGTCATATTTATTTTTAATTTAAACTCCAAGAAAACAACGATGATGACGAAACAATTTACGTATACGTAACTTGTATGAGTTGGATGTACGTAAATCTTAATTGTACACTTGATAACACATACCTAAATAAATATAACCCTTACATATATGTAACTCTTAGTTATACACTTTGAAATACGTATTTACATATATGTACCACTTCTAACTTTTTGTTTTGTTTATATTATAATTTATAACTATTTAATCATTTTCATTTTTATGCGCAAATATGAAGTGTTTGAAGATATTAAAAAACACAAGCATGTATATAACGTATATTTGAATGACACCTATGGAAACTGAAAGATCGTGTATCAAGATACAAGAGAAATCATTGGCTTGAGATATCCTAGTAAATCATTTTTATACTTTAATTTATCACACTTTTTATATTCATGTGCAAATTGCTATGTTACGAAACTTATCGGACTAGATTAAGATATTTGATCCAATCGACTTTCAAGATAATATATAAACCATTTTTGTGTTGATAATCCTGTGGCTAAAGTAAGTTAGGTATGAAAACTTTAGTATTACTTTTTAATATATGAAAATGAAATATGCATGCAGCATGCCCTTTTAAGACATACAACTTTACAATTTGAGGATATATAGTTGTCACTTGTTATAATTTGCAACTTTTTTTTCATACATATTTTTATTAAACCAGATTATAGTTTAACAATATCACCTTTAAGTGTACTCACTTTTCAGTAGGACTTTTTTTTTTCAAATTAAATAAAAATAATTAGACAAAACAATTGTATTTTTTTCAAACAACTTAAAATGCTTTTATTTAAGGTAATCTTACATATTAATGAGTTTAAAATATGTATTGCCAGTAGTTTCTGGTTTGCTTTTTTCTTGGGAAAGTATAACTTATGATTCTTTTTTTTAGGTTATGCTTTTTTAAAAAAACAAATCTCACCAAAATAAACAAATGTTTGCTTTTTCTTGGATACATTGCTGTTTTTAATTACTTTATAGGGATTACGAAAATTGTTATAAAAATTGTGACACTTAATTTTATTATTCATACATACTGAAATTGCTTAGAGTTAAGTTAGAGGGTTCTTCCAGTAATAGGTTTCTTTCTGAGAGGTTGAGGGTGTGGTCATGACCAACAAATAGATAGTTGAGCCCGATTAAGATAATACATATTCTTCAAAGCAGGGTTGTACATTTGTTGTTTAATAAAAAAACTTAAATTTAATAGCGCCATTAATAAGATAAAAATGACAAGATATATATCACCGAAGTTCACGTCGTAGGGGTGTTTGATTTAGGGATTTAAGATTAGACTTAAGGCGAAGGTTGTTTTCATTTTGAGTATTTAGACTTTAAAATTCGATATAAAACCTATAAAACACAGAGTTTATAAAAACTCACCAAATTGTTAGGTTTATACTAATTCACGTGGACCCTCTTTTATTTTCTCATTTCTCTCATTTTTCTTATTTAAAATAACGTATGCGTGTACATATTACAAATTTTATTTCTATCCTATTTTTTAAACAATTATACACCTCTCATTTCTTTTCTTTTAATATATACTCATTCAATCTTTTTACAACACAAACCAAGGGTGAGCAAACCTCGGGCCAGAACGGTTTAACACTTTAATTAAAGTGCCGAACCAATATACACCTTACAAAAGTTTTAATATTTAAGTTCATATTCAAAACTAACATTATAATTATTTTAGTTTGAGACTGGTATTATTAAAAATGTTCTAAAATTAAGGATTCTTTACGTAAAAAGATTTTCTTTTACACATCAAATTCTTACGTTGAAACATAAGATGCTTAATGAAATTTAAAATTTTAATGTTTACGTGCTTATCATTATCAACATTTAAAAAGAAAACTTTTTCAGAATCAAATTGTTAATATAAATTTTATTCAAACCACACGACAATGTTAATATATGAGTTGTTAAAACCAATCCTTACGAATTTTAACATCTTAAATACAACACAAACAATCTCATACTAGTTTACATTGAAAACTTTTGGTGGTTATCACTTATCTTTTATTACTTTAGTGATTTTCTCTTATTTTTTAAAACTTTATTTGGTTGTCTCTTTCGTTCTCATGTACGATATTGTGTAGTTTATTAGCAGGAGGATGTGTTTATTTATGCTTACTCACCACACACTATTTCTCTCCTTCACGCCAAAAACCCCTCTCTTTCACCTTCTTCCCCAATCGCCATTGCTGTTCAATCCAGTTGGGTACATTTCTAATTCATCACCCTTCGTAACCACATACTTTTCTTTTCTGCAAACTCATCATTTCCACATAAATTCCCTTGCTTTCTTCTTCGTATTCTATAACATGTAACAGCATTACAAGCAATTTGTTCGATCTATTACCCTTTTTAGCCACCACCCATTTGCTAGAAACTTATCAAGATCTTTCTTTACGGTATATCTGTCATGGGTTCTCGTTGATTTCGCTAGAATACTTCAATTCAGGCAATACCCATCTGTTTCAAACCGTCGTAGATCAATTTCTGTTCATATTTGGTAAATGGGTCTTCGCTAAATTCGGTTGTGTGTGTGTGTGTGTGTCTTGAGTCTTTTGAGTGTCAAACATCCAGTGTTTTGCTTTTCAACATGTAATTGTTTGTTTGTTACATTGGCTGATATTGCATTGAGACTGTTTGATGAATTGCCCAAGAGAAAGAGTTGAGTAAGGTTATGCTATCAGTTTCTTTTGATCTGTTGTTAAGCTTAATTTGAGCTCTCTGTAGATGGAGTTTATGATGATGAACTCGTTTCGTTAACATTGTTGCTTTTCACTTGCCTATGGAGTTGAAGTAGGGAAGTTCACTCTAATCTAGTTCACATTCATCGCTAATTAATTATTTTCTGATATTTATTAACAATATTTGCTCATATTCATTCTTTAATGATCCCTGAGATGTGAATCGTGATCATCAGCAAGTGTATATAGATATTACCATCATGAACTACCTCAGGGGTCCTTAAGACCTTAACTCCCTATAGTCTTATACAAAAGAATTTTACTAATTCAACATATGAATTCAGCCATCACCATGAAGTAAAACTCACTGCATTTCTGCCCATTCCTACACATATGGTTTGTATACAAATTTGAGTTGTTATAGTATTAGCCTCTCGAGCTTGTGTGTGCTTTAGTTGTTTCCATTCCCACTTCAAAGTTATCTTTCAACAAAATAAAAACAAAACAATAAGTATTCATAGCAAGATGGAAGAAACATTTGTTCCCTTTCGTGGAATCAAGAAAGATCTTAAAGGAAGATTATTGTGCTACAAGCAAGACTGGACAGGTGGCATCCGTGCGGGTATCAGGTTTGAATGATTCTTTCTGAATAACTAATATGTTGTGCAATTTGCAAATGATTTTTGAAACCATGGGTCTTGCCCTTTCTTGATCAGGATTCTGGCTCCAACAACTTATATATTCTTTGCTTCAGCAATTCCAGTTATATCTTTCGGGGAACAACTAGAAAGAGATACTGGTTTGGAAGTTTTCAGTTGTTGAAAAGTGTTTTTTTTGGGTTTTTTCTATTGCATATCTGCTAATACGAATCTTTATGATTCTTTTAACAGAGGGGAGTTTAACTGCAGTTCAAACTCTAGCATCAACAGCACTCTGTGGCATTATCCACTCTATAGTTGGAGGACAGCCATTACTGATACTAGGTGTAGCTGAGCCCACGGTGTTAATGTACACGTTTATGTTCAAATTTGCAAAAGATCAGAAAGATTTAGGGCAACCCCTTTTTCTAGCCTGGTCTGGATGGTACTTTCTGGCTATTCATGTGGCTTAAACTAGTAAAGTTTGAAAAGAAAATACGTTTTAAATATGTAATGTAATATCATTGAGAACAGGGTTTGTGTCTGGACTGCCCTTTTGCTGGTTTTGCTATCTGTTTTGGGTGCTTGCTCGATTATCAATAGATTCACACGGGTGGCTGGTGAATTGTTTGGTCTTCTGATTGCGATGCTCTTCATGCAACAGGCTATTAAAGTGAGTTTTTTCCTTTTACCTTAAATACACTTTACTTAATCATTGGTTATTAGATGAATTTGCAACTAATAGTTATTTGGATGGTTCCTGCTTATCTGTATATTTTAGTGTAAATAAGCACTTTTGAATGTGCAATCCTAGACATCCACATATGTTACATGATTACTCTCTAGTATGTTTCTAGCATTAACATACAAGTATCATTTTTCATAGGGAGTTGTGGAGGAATTTGGTATTCCAAAAAGTGAGGATCCCAATCAGCTTGCATTTCAACCTTCTTGGCGGTTTGGGAATGGAATGTTTGCACTCGTTTTGTCATTTGGACTTCTTATAACTGCTTTGAAGAGCCGTAAAGCACGGTCTTGGCGTTATGGGACTGGTTAGTGTTTCACCTTGTTTTTCTCCATAGCCGGAAATCACTACGGGTATGGGTTTGATAATTGGGTGGAAATATGGAATGGGTATGGATTTTATTTTCTAACACAACCCTTAATATGGGTATAGAAGATTCCCAACTTTTGGTATTAAACTTATACCCTTCAACAGAAACCTGCTAAATAATTTGGTTCCTCTTGATCTTGATGAAGTAAAACAATCATCCAAACTCAACAATTATCCGGAACTCAAGAAATGGATTCTTTTATGTTTTTTCTAACTATTAGTTTTTCTCTTAAGGGTGGTTACGAGGATTCATTGCGGATTATGGTGTTCCTGTTATGGTGGTTGTTTGGACCGGTGTTTCATATATGCCAGTAAATGATGTCCCAAAAGGGATACCAAGGCGGCTTTTTAGTCCCAATCCATGGTCTCCTGGTGCATATACAAATTGGACTGTTGCAAAGGTGGGTCTTTCAACCAATATTTGTTTCTAAGACCATAATCTCATACTTAAAAACCTGCAGGAAATGTTGAATGTGCCACCCGTGTATATTGTTGGAGCTTTCATTCCAGCAACCATGATTGCAGTGCTTTACTATTTTGATCATAGTGTTGCATCTCAACTTGCTCAACAAAAAGAGTTTAATTTAAAGAAACCTTCATCATATCATTATGATCTCCTTCTGTTGGGCTTCTTGGTAAAAGATCATTGCTTTAATTGATCTAATGATATAAACAACTAGTAAATTAACCTTTTTACTCATTTTTTGGTCAGACATTGCTATGTGGACTCATTGGCATTCCTCCGGCCAATGGTGTTATTCCGCAATCTCCCATGCATACTAAGAGCTTAGCCACTTTAAAACATCAGGTGCACCTTAATTTTTCAAGTTAAACCAAGATTTTTACACTATAATTTTTTTTTTCATTGTGAAACAGCTTCTAAGACGTAAACTTGTGAACACTGCTCGGAAAAGTATGAACAAAAATTCAAACTTGAGTGAACTATATGAGAATATGAAACAAGCATACAATGAAATGCAGACACCACTTGTTTATCAGATTCCATCAAGTCTGGTAAGTAACCATTTACTCTTATTAAATACAACTTTAATGAATATCAATATCGCGTATCCATTAATTAACTTCCATTTTCTTACAGGGATTAAAAGAGCTAAAAGAGTCAACAATTCAACAAGCTTCAAGTAGTGGTTACATAAATGCACCCGTTGATGAAACTGTATTTGATGTTAATAAGGATATTGATGATCTTTTACATGTTGAAGTCAAAGAGCAACGACTTAGTAATCTGTTACAAGCAATAATGGTGGGTGGGTGTTTGGCTGCTATGCCATTCCTAAAGAAGATTCCAACTTCAGTTCTTTGGGGGTATTTTGCTTTTATGGCAATTGAAAGTTTACCCGGAAATCAATTTTGGGAAAGAATATTATTACTTTTCACAGCTCCAAGTCGAAGATACAAGTAAATATGAATTTTTTTTCACAGATTTCAAGTTAAAATTGTAATTTTTTGTATTAATTTTGAAAATCTTGATCAGGGTCTTGGAAGAACATCACGCTACATTTGTGGAAACTGTGCCTTTCAAAACGGTTGCTGCTTTCACATTATTTCAAGCAGTTTATTTGCTTACTTGTTTTGGAATAACGTGGATTCCAATAGCCGGTGTTCTCTTCCCCCTTATGATCATGCTTTTAGTTCCAGCAAGGCAATATTTACTTCCTAAATTCTTTAAAGGTGCACATCTTCAAGATTTAGATGCAGCTGAATACGAAGAAGCCTCAGCTACACCCTACAACATGACCTTTGGTGTAAGTCGACTTGTTAGAAAAATTAAACTATCAAGTCAAAACATTTTCAAACTAAAAAATTTGTGTACTTGCAGGAGGATGATGCTCATTCAAGAACCCGAACCCCACAAGTCGATAGTGCAGAAGTTCTTGATGGAATTATAACAAGAAGCCGAGGTGAGATTCGCCACAGTGACAGTTTAAAAGTAAAAGGTTTGCCCCAAACCCAAATGGAAGATATGAAGCCTGTGTATAGTCCCCATATCTCACAGCAGGCTTACAGTCCACGTTTGAATGAGTTACAGGTCGACAAGAGCCCAAATCACCCGGGAAAGGGCTAGAAATCAAGAAAACTCCCAGCCCGTGACCGTCTATCCTTGATCCAACGTGTCACGGTTCATCATCTTGCTAAGTAATGCTTGAGAAGTTGTGTGCTTGTGTTTTAATCATGATTTTATAGGTGTTGTGTTTATTTGCAATGTAAGTACTTTGTGAAAAGAGTGTCTTTATGATATTCTAGTGTTCCTGAATGTATGCATATAGGCTGGGCAGAACACATCACTAAATTTTAAAGTTTTATATATCAATACTTTGCTATGCATTTTGTATTTGAATATTTGGATCAAGATTCATGTTATGACCCTTCACATTCATGTTTCACATCACTTAAAACATAATCAATGAAATCTAACTTCATAACTTCATTATATTGAATAGGGAGATTGAGGTGTCCCCTGAGTGGCCTGGGATGAAACTGAAAGATGCACTTTTGCTTTTCAACACTTGTTATGAATGACATATGACATGTTTTTTTTATCTTCTTTGAATGTAAAAGTGTACCATGATTACTTTTGATTTTTGAACCATAATGTAATATAACACCAAATGTTAGTTCAATGATATGATAATTGAGGGTACATTTCTTAGTGGAACTCAAAGGGTTCATTCCACTAGATATTATCAACTGACTCAACTTGTACCTCCATCTTTATTTTAAATTTGTGTCTTCTTTTTTGTGAACCAAATCTCTTAGTGACCACCTCATATTCACCTTTTGGGCCCCTACCCTATAATTTACTATGTTTCTCCCTGAGAATAAATAAAGTACAATAATTGATTTTAATTTTCTAAGTGTTTTGTCTTGTATTTTGTTTGAGTGAAAATGAATATATGAATTGACTATCTACTTGAGGGCACAAGGAATATAATGAAACCTAGGTTTGTTTAAGTAGTTAAGATTATCTTAATATGATACCTTAAAAGGTATTTGAGTTTAAACATTGTTAATGAATAGAAACTTTAATTCATAAAGGATGTTAAAAGACAAAGCATCTTAAGTTTTCCGGGGAAAGTAAAATTAAGAATCTTCTTCATACATGTTTTTATATTTGATCACCCAACAAAGACTATAAATTTGTGTTTCAAGAATAATTTTAAAAACCTGAACACGCTATAAAAAATGGAAAACGACCTCTTTAGTGGTTAATAGTAAAACCATTAACGAAAAAGATCAAAATCACAACTTGTCCTCAATAGATAACTTTCAAATGGTTAAGGTAGGAAACTATTAAATGCAAGATTTGAACCCGAAATATCTTCTAGAAGAGAAAGCTATGTTTACTACTGCATAATCCCTTAAAGGTTAGTGAAAGCAAATACTGTATGTGTTTTAAAGTTTAAACCTTGTTCCACATTTCAACCATCAAACGGCAATTAGCTAAATTGAATCAACTTCCCAGAGCTATAATGTCAAAATCCAATCAATGCATGAAGTACAAGTTACTATTAATCTACTGTTTTTATATTTCTTGATTTGCAAATAGACTTTACCTTGTATGATTGTTATCAATATCTTATAAAGTTGGTAATCCTTTCTGGTAGGATAGTTGTCCCCATTTCTTGTTGGGCAGTTCATTCCAAATTTGGACCACCTTTATTTTTATTTAAGGGGTAGTTTTGGTATACAATTTGCTTAAAACTTGAGTTAAAACTGTTTTCATATTTGGTATGGTTTTTTGTCAAATTGACAAAGCAAGTCTGTTACATTCTCTTTTAAACATAATTTGGTTTGATCTAGATGAAATCTTGTGCGCCTTTGAAAACAATCATCTAGCTTAAGGTTTAAGCTATGAGATACTAGTGGCTAGATGTATTGACGACTATAGTCGCACACCATTAAGAGCTTTCATCCCTTACGGCATGTCACTATAGTTGCTATCATTACTAGCCACCTGACATACAATAACCATGTATTACTGTTTATCATTACCACATGCAGTCATAACTAATGTTTTAGATGAACTACCCTATAAAAGAATCATAAGCAATCCCAAAAGCATATAATACTTCATTTTTCAATCATCAAGATTCAATTTTTATGCATAATCACTCGAAAACACTCGGACAAAACACATTATTTCCCCGCTCATGTCAAGACATGAAAACATGTACACTTTCGGTTCTCATTGTCTGACAAACAGGACAATTTTGCACCAACACTTCACAATCTTTACACAAACACAAGTGCCTACAAGGCAGTAACAAAACACAAACTTCCTTACCGTTGCAGGCTTTGCAGTTTAATGGCTTCAAAGAAAATGTTTGATTTGGGTTCCCCAAAGCATCATTTACATTTGTATACGAAGCAGCATCATCTACCTCACTGTCTCCGTACCCTTCTTTCACTTGTGTGGGCTTTTGTGCAATGACTTGTTGAAGATTGTTCTTGAGGGCGTTCACTAGTGACTCGTTGTATCTTGCTCTGTGATGCCAAGTTTGAGCTTCCACTGCAACTTGTTTTATTTTTAATCCTAATTCCATGTTTTTTCGGTTCATGTTGGCTATTTCTACATCTTTCTCATTTAACTTCTTTGCTACTTCTTTCTCCAATGTGTTTAGTAACAAAGCAGTATGTTTCTGATCCAATTCTCTTATACCTTTCAAGAATTTTTCTTCCTGAAAACAACACAATTCCAAAGCTGATTAGAATTGGAATAAGGGTTATGACTTATGACTTTCAACAACATGAACGGGTCATTTTTAGCCTCAGTACAAAAGGCTGGTTGGGTTGACCTGCTAACACATTGATTATCTTTTAATGAATATACGAGTGATTATAAAGACTTAACAATAACAATCTAGGATTCTAGATCTTTGAAAAACCGACGTAGGAGTATATATGTATAGGTAAATGGGGTGAAATGGCAGGAAATATTTACCTGAACTTTAATATAATGATCAAGGAATTCTTTTTGGCGATCCATTTCAAGTTTGATACTGTTGGTGAGTGAATGAGTGGCAGGGTAGAGAGCTTTTAAGTTTTCATTAACAGACGTGATAGAAGAGTTGCGTTCATCTTCTTCATAAGATAGTTTCAAACCAGTAGAAACATGATTTGGGTTCATGTTGTTTCTAGTGAGGCCTACATCATCTTGACGAAAGTTGTTGTTTAAAGAAACATGAAGTTTTTGCTGTGTGGACACTGGTCCCGGGTCACGAGCCCTCTTCATTGGCCGACTTGAAGCCATCGTATGCTCGTTTTCCACAAAGTTCATGTTGTCGATTGCACAACCACCTGGAACTGCACCATATAAAGTTGAGTCGAGTTAAATTGCTACAAACAAGCAACCAAAGATTATGTAAGAATGTTATCTAAAGCCAATTGTCACATGGGTTAGCTAACTTATTATGATTACAATCTTCTTATAATTTAAAGTCAAAACAATCTTGGAAAATCATGTAAGCAACCATAAGAAAACTGATTATTGAGATAAGGTCAAAACTATCTTGGAAAATCATGTCAGTAGCCATAAAAAAACAGATTATTAAGATAAGCGTAAACTTAGCTACCACATAGACTGCATTCTCAATCTCAATTGTAATACTCTTTACAGTTGTTCTTCTGTGACTACTTATGAAACTTGAACACAAAAACATTGTTTTATGCTCAGAAACGTATACATAGAACACATATAAAGCAATCGACTATATCAAACTCACATTTTCCGAATAGCTGAAGCTGAGGCAATGCACTCATGTCATACTGTGACCGGTGTTCCTCCGGTAAAGCAGGATATCCAGAATGGCCATTTGTAAGACCACCAAACATGTTACTGTTTCAACCACAATGTTCCACAGATCAAAAACAGAATCCCATAATTCTTTCTACATCAGAATTCAATAAAACACAGAAAAACTCATTAAAAATACAAGCTTTACAATCGGGTAAAGAATCAACCTCAATCTCGCCACAAAATTTCAATAACAAACCAAAGATGTTTCAACAATCGACAACAACCCTTAGATCTACATGCTAATATGCAAACACGAACCCCCCTTAATTCCACCAAACCCTAAATCCCCCGTAACCAAAATCGAAAATCAAATACAACATCAAATAATACCTTTGAAATTAGGATCGGAATCAAAGGGTATGACTGAAAATGGTGAAGGGTATAAAGGGTTGACGATGATGATGATGATGATGATGAGGAGGATTGTGTTGTTGTTGGATGTTGTTGTTGTTGTTGTGGTGGTGTTGTTGTTGTTGTAAAAACTAAAAAGGAGAGAGCTTGTTGAAGAATTCTTCCTTCTTCCATGGTTGTGGCAGCTTTGTTTTCGTTTTCCCACCACTTAATTTTTGTTGTTTTGTTAAGGACGTGCGTTCGTAATTTGACTATTCTCATTTTGGGTTCATCTTCATCACTCTTTTCGTTGTTTTGTGGGTTTCATTTTCGCTTTCTTTATTATCTATCGCACATCCCCAACTACCTTTTCAATTCTTCCACTCTTTATGTCATATTCATCGCTTCAATTTTCTTTTATTTTTCTAGTTTTTTAATGCCTTATTTTCGGGTTTTATATCATCTACTTTTTTCCTCAATATTGTTAGTTAATAAATTGTTTCGAATATTATATATGAAATATTTAAAGAGCATCTACCCAAATGCAAAAAGTAATAGATAAAAAGAAAAGAGGTTTTAAACGTTACCGGCTCTAGATAAGATGACTTACTCTTTAGTTGAGCTAGACCGCATGAAATCACTTCTTTTTTTTTTGAACGATGATGTCGTCAGGTTTGAAACTTCAATCTTTTAGCAGTTTGTGGGACCTAACCTGAAGCCTAAAAGTGATTAGTCCACTAAGGTGGGGGTTAGTAATGTGTCAGGAATAATAGTTGATTCATGACCTAATCATGATTTTTATTGATAAAAGTCATGAATATGTAAGGTTGAAAAGAGTTACATTGAGTTGTCGCAAAAGGAGTTGGAACCTTTGGTGGTGTGTTTGATTGTTTGAGTTATTTAAAAGGTTGAAAGAGTAGTAAGTTTGTTTTAATGCAATGGATGAAAAAGAGGTGTGATGTATTGTTTAGTGGCGGAGCTTAAATCGTATCATATGAAAAACGGGGTGAAAGTAAGAAAAATATTCAGTTTTAAATAAAACTCACAAAAATGATTAGAGTCAATGGATTCTCTGTGCATGGGCTACTTACCATGGGGCAGATGGGTCTCTAACTTATCAAGGGCTATATTTTCTTAACGAACAGTGTAAATTTTGAAATTTTATTATTTTTAACTGTAACGTAGGAAGAAAGTTAATGCATGACTACATATAAAAAAGGTGTAGCTCACGAATAACGACTTAAATATCTTTGTTCACTAGTTGTAAATGCTTTGCTTTCAAACTCAGTTTGATATAAAGATTTTATTCAATTGACTTTTAGCAGTTAAGAGTTGAAATGAATGGTTAAATATTCAAGTCTTGCAATAATAAATGCTTAGATTGATGGATAAGTTAGCTGCTGATGTGAACGTGTGGAAGTGTGCATGATGTGGACGTGTGCATGGTTTTATTTATTATGCTTTGAGTTAGTCTTTTGAATAATGG
>BJCM01000537.1:0-16566 GCA_018326385.1 Flaveria bidentis | reverse complement strand
ACTTAGTTAGCTTAACCTGTTGGGCGCATGGGCCAATTCTAGGCGCGTGAGCAGTGTCAATACACTAACAACATTCATAATAAACCCCAAATTCCATTGTAACAGGTTCTAAACTTAGTTCTAACATTCTAAGCATCCTAAAACATGCACATATCATAACCAAAACATCAAATGCACCCAAAATCACACCCACCCACATATACATTCAAACATACGCACGGGTGTGAAAAACCAACTTTATAAAAACGAACATACATACATTTCCAGCCCCAAAACCAGTTGAAACATGTAACATAGGGGGATCTAGAACTCACCTTTGACAACTCTCGGGCAAGACTTCTTCAAACCCGACTGTACGGGAGTTCGAACACCTAAACCCACCAAAAACACACACACAACCGAACATACAGCATACATAAGCACATAACCGAAACAAGAACTCAACAAAAACACATAAACCCTCGAATTCTTACCTCCGGCCTTTTTCTTGTTCTTCTTCAAAGATCCGAATGTTTTCCTTTTTCTCTCTCTAAAAATCGTATGAAAAGGTTGTGATGGGAGGGTGGGCGGCCATGCCCACCTTTTACACCAACTTTTTGTACCTTTTGTCCTTTTGACACTTTTAACCCTTCAACTTGGGTTAAATTTGCATTTCCTACTTTTATTATTCCTTTATTGTCCTTTTTTTAAATACCCGGGTGTTACATATATAAATCAAACACGAAAACATTTTATATGACTTGACTTTTTTTTGACAAAATTTACGTATGTAGGCGGACTGGAGTTTATACAGACACATACATAAATATACGAAATAAGAATTAGTTTTTTAAGTAAAATTTGTATAGGGATAATCTAGACCTTTAGAAACCTTGTACCGTAAAAGTGTCATTTTACGCAGTTTGTGAAGGAGTTGAGGGATGAAATTGTAAATATATAAAGTTGGAGCAAAGACCGGTGGTAAAAATCACCGAACTTTACTTTTAAGATATAGTTATGCGTTCTAAAACTTCAATCTTATAAATCGACACCGTCTATCATTTACACTACACGATTATTTTTTCACCTTACCACTAATACGTCTCAAAGACATTTTTTTGAGTTGTTTTCTTAAATTTATAAATTATTTAGATTAGATTTAAATTCAGATTAAAGACTTTGAATCTAATTTGTGAATATATTTAGTTAACACGTTGGTTTCATGTCAACTTCACGTGTTATTGTGATTCAAATGTAGTTATTTTATAACACCAGCTAGGTTACGAAAACTAAAAACATTTGCCTCACTTGTGGTGCTCGATAAGAGTGGGATGAAACAAATGTACACCCGATGGCCTAAACATCATCATCTTAACACCATGAGCCCCTCGACCCATCTCATCGTGTCGCACCTCCACCTCATAGAGTATTCACAACTCATTTTCTAACTTTATCCAATTACTTACACTAAAAATTAATAACTTTTTTATTCTTTTCAATTAAATAATATTTTTTATATATTTATTATTATTTGCTCTCTCTCCTCCAGTCACAACCACTTAAAATATATTAAAAACATTATAAGGTTTTGAACATTGTTTTTCCAAAATACGGATTTAACAGTAAATTTTTTATATCATTCACTCATAACCACTTAGAACCATACCATATAATATAAGAATTACACTCATATAATTTAAGGAACGAGCTGTAAATGCTCTTACAACAACCACCAACCATCATACTTTAAAATCTTAAATTACTTAATCATGACTATACTTAACAATAAAACGCTTTGAAAAGGCCACATACGACGAATACTTTTTGTTGCCGTCAGAAAAAGAAGAAGTCCCAACCCTATTAACATAGGAACTGAAAGTGGAAGAAAATGTATTATCCACGCATATTGATATGTCTGTTCCATAAAAAAAAGTTTTTATATAATACATTTCAGGTTAAAATGTTGCATGAGATAAAATTTTTATATTAATACAATAATCTAACATTTGGATTATTTTCTTATAGTTTTAGAAAAAAACTTAAAAGAATTTCTGGAAAACTATAAAACAGTTCAACTTAAATAAAAACAATTTTTAAAATTAAAGATATTATTCTATAAGTACAAAATTACATTTAAATAAATAGAAAATAATAATAGAAATGAGAAAAAAAAAATTAAAACTATACTATTTTGGTAAATATTTTTACCAATTAAACCATTTTAGTCAATAATTTTTCCAACAAAAAAACTCAACTTAACACCTCCTCACCTCACTTTTTACCATCACATACCATGTTTTTACAAAATTGATGCTAAATCAAACACATAACATACAAACATCCATATAAACCAAAATACAATGCATAAATCAAACACATAACATACAAACATCCATATAAAGCAAAATACAATCGATTTATTCTAATAAGAAAATAACTAAGTAAAAAATAAAAACACCATATTTCTTCTTATTAAAAATTTTCGCTTCTATTTTCTATTAAATTATTATATTAGTTACTAATAATATTATTTAAAGAGTGAATTATCGTTTTCCTCCTAGTAATTTGGTTACATTTCCTATTTTCATCTAAAAATATTATCATTTTCATCCAAAATTCTTATCTCCATTCCTCCCGGTGGTTTGGTTACATTTCCTATTTTCATCTAAAAATATTTTTTTTTTGCATTTAGCTCTTCAAGGTTTGGGAAATATTACCATTTTCATCCAAAATTCTTATCTCCATTGTTTTCAAATGTTAAATATTAATGGTCAAACGACAATTCACTCTTATTTAATTTTTTTAAAATTAAAAGTAGTTTGTAAATAATTTAAGAAATAGTTTTTTTATTAATGTAATTTCTAAAGAAACAATTTTTTTATAAGAATGGGAAATTTTTCTAAAATAACAAACTTTTTCAAATATACAAAATCTTTTAAAATTGATGTTTTATAAAAGTAAACTTTCTATAAAAAATAATTAAAATTAGAAGTTATAGTAAGAAATTTTTAAAATTGACATATTATTAAACGGTTTGTTTTGAAACAAAATATTTAATTTTTTTAGAAAAAAACTTTAAAAATAATAACTTAAGAAGTTGATACAGTGTTTTATTACTTATAATCCATTATTATATGTAATTTTTATCCTATTTTTAATTTAGAATATTATTTTATAATTAATAAAATTTTATTATATTTAATATTTTATTTTTTTAATTTATATAATATATGAATTTACTAAAACTATATGTAACATTCTGGTCACACATGATAAAATTATTGAATGCAATTATTTTTAGGTATTCTAATTTTCATCATGGCATCAAAAACACTGGTACAATAAGTGCATAAAATCAAAATTAAATCAAAATCACTTAGAAAGAATCCAAACATATAAAAGAAATCCAGTGTTGTTACAACTTACAAACCTCTACAATTAAACCTCCTAACACAACATAAGCTCAAAAACAACATTAACAATTACAGCCAAACAAATGGCCCAAATCAACTAATTAATCAACAACAATTCTTTCACACATATCATCCTACAACATCACATAAACAACACACCTTCATCATCACATTTCAAGTATCTTCTCCCTTCTTTTTCACCTTCCTATACTCCTCCATCTCCTCCACCCACACCTCCCCAAACTCACAAACCCTCCACCCTTCAAACCACGGTCCACCCGAAGTAAAATGTATCGCCTTCAGGTACGAACTCAAATGGCATCAAGAACCCGATTATGACCCACAAGAAAGTTCCAAACAACCGGAACACACTGATTTTATCGCCTTCAACCCACCGAATGATTTCATCGCCTTCAACCCGCCGAAAGCAATGCAAATACGCCCTTGATTCATCGTTCACTATATCTGGCATCACAATCTTGTTCTTTCGGCGACCACAATTATACAACACCATCCATCTTTACACACTATTTAGGAGAGTACTCATGTTGAACACACATCAATGCATATCTTTGATTAATCAAATCTGTAAGATGGTAAAATACTGAATGATATTATTGAACAGTTAAATTACAATATATAGAGATAACAAGTAACCTTAGAAACCTAACTGAGCTCGTGGGTTCATTCTAATCAAACCCTAATAATATATTCTAATACTCCCCGCAGTCGTAGCGGAAGTAACGTACGCTAATACTGGAAAACAAAAAAAAACATAAATCAATAATAATAAGATAAACATGCTTCAATCAACTCAACTATCCAAACTTTTGCCAAAAGACGATGTTGTGCTTGAAGTTGCCATCCATGTTTTGGTTGATTGTGTTACCCATAGTTGGCTTGATAGTTAATTGGTTCTTGATTCTTGGAATGATAAATCAATAATTGACGATCATAGTCGTTCATGACTTGGCGAGGCTAGTAGTCGGTTGTTACTTGTATCTGTAAATCAAAATATTAAAGCTAAAGGAATAAAAAAAGCAATGCACGTGACCACATTTAGCCGGTTTTGTTTTGGATCCGTAGATCAAGAGAAAAAAATCCATAGACGTAAAAAGAAAAAAAACAAAGAGAAAGACTGGTGACTATGGTCAGTTGACGATCTTTTTGACCCATAGACAAGAGATAAAATATGTAGATCTATAAAAAAGAAAAAAAATCGATTAAACCGTAGTTTGAGATCGATGGTCGTGTACTGTGGTCCTTGGTATGGCTAAACCATCGAGAATAAAAAAGAAAAAAGAACCGATCATTGCATTTTGTGAGTTATAATTCAAGAATAAACCAAGAATATGATTGTGAACCAACCAAAAGAATAGATATATTGTTTGAATATTCAGTCGATAACGAAGCTTTATTCAACAAAAACTAGAAAACATAGAAGAAATGAAACAGAAAACAAAGGTGGGATAGGGCGGCATCGGTGACGGCACACCGCCTTGTCTAGGGTTTGAATTTGGTGGCGACGGTTAGTGTTTGAATGTTTTTGTGATGGTGAACATAACCCTAAAGTTCTGATACCATGTAAGATAGTAAAATACTGAATAATATTATTAAATAGTTATGTTATAATATATAATAATAACAAATAAACCTAAAAACCTAACTGGAGCCGTGAGCTCAATTTAATCAAACCATGATAATATATATTCTAATAAAATCATGTA
The DNA here is from genome assembly GCA_018326385.1 of Flaveria bidentis. Classification (NCBI taxonomy): domain Eukaryota; kingdom Viridiplantae; phylum Streptophyta; class Magnoliopsida; order Asterales; family Asteraceae; genus Flaveria; species Flaveria bidentis. The sequence continues at coordinate 11,447 of BJCM01000537.1, read as the reverse complement.
ACTCTTAATATCACCAACGTACAAGAAATCTATTTAAATTCAAAATTTTAGAATTAATGGAAAGTTAAATAAATACAAAAATTAGTTTTAATTTAATTTTTTACCCAACCATAAATGATAATTTTTAATGCAACTTATATATATTTTTCCAAAACCGCTATAAATAAACAATACACAATAAATAATTTCACATGATTCAAATTAACGTCCCTCTAAGACTATCTAGCATCTTCTTCGTATCATTTCATTGATACAAATCAACTATTTTTTAGGTGTCTTGGATTACTTATTTTCAAAAAACTTTTAGTTGATTAACTTTTGAAAAGTTAATAAGTAAAAAAATTATTTAGTAAAATTAAAAGTATTTTTTTAATTGATTTTTCATATAGAATAAAAAGAAGTTTTTGAAAAGTAAGAATGGGATGACTTATAAACATTTGAAAACTTTTTTAGTGTAATTTTTTATTATATCTTCTACCGCCTCCTATTAACTCCCATTAATTTTTAAAAGTATGTCTTTTTGTCATTTAATAAATTTTTTTTGTTTATAAGTTAATTCAAACATTTATTTAAAACTGTTTTTAAAAATTCATAAGTTAATAAATCATTTTCATTAAAAGTTCTTTTCAACTAAAATAAGTAATCCCAAACATGACTTTTGTTCACTCAACTTTTAAGAGATGCTAACGACAAAGATAACCAAACCCGACAGTCTTTTGTAGCAATGCACGGGTTTCAAGAGCAAATATTACATTTTTAACAACTTCAACACGGGAAACAACTTCAATAGTGGCAAAAATCAAACAACAACAGCAAGTTCAACGACCAATTTCAACACACGTCCATGAATCACCTTCATCACAGGTGAAATTTCAAGAAAGAAGAAAGGCAATGCCAAAGCAATTGATAAAAACCTAAAAAAATCGTCCCACAATTAAGATAGCTAAATGAAACGAGTTGGTATTGGTAAAAGGCTTAATTAATACAAAATTTAAAGATCCAATAAGTGGAAACAACCAGAAGACAAATGCTTATTAAGAAAGAATTAATGAATACTACAACAACGAGCAATCGCATGCTTAATGAAGCCCTCACACCTAATAAGTCACTTGCATGTGATCAAAGGTAAGATCAATAAATTCAATGAAGTTATATTTATGTATCAAATCCCATAAACAAGCACTCGGCCTGATGACCAACGATCGAGTAATCGCATGATTTATCAATCATCCAACGAGTAAGACCGTTAAACCCATCACATATAAATGTGTTTGGAGGGTTATTAAAGATCACCCAAAGTGGCCTATGTCTACCACAGTAAATGCTATCAAGCCCCAAAGAGAATAAAGATAACTCCCATGGGGGACAATAACAGTTATGCAAACTCCAAAACTAATGCTAGTGACCCCGACGATGATATACCTCAAACGGTTAGAGGAATTTGACATATCCCTTGATGATTACGATAATATTCAACTTTAGCAACAACCTCATACTTGTACAATATGGAGGATTAAGTGCAAACAATGGCCTAAGGAAGGATAAAGGCTCATTTTCATCCACTTAGAAAACAAGCAAGTTATTCCTCATTGACTAGTTAGCAAACACGATGTTATATGTAATAAGATCAGGAGAAATACAACATACCAAAATACAGGTTAACCTAAATGGGCTTTCGTAATATTGTATAAGAACAAGATTATAGGGAGTTTATACTATAAACCTATGATTAACTTAGATGTTTCGACCATTTGAATATTTGATTTCAAAACCGTGCTACATATTAGGCCCGATTATATGTTGTAACCATTGACGAGTAAAGTATCAACTACCCTCAAGTTATGATCAATCAAGCTCACTGAAATATTCATTAAAAAAACACACGACGACACAAGTACACATGTGGAACATCTAGGGGGATCTATTGAACCTCCAACCCAAAGTATCATAAGTAGAGAAGTTAAACTAAGTGTATACGAAAATCTATTGTAATCACGATTAGAGAAGTTTGATTAGAAGTCTCACACGTTTTTAACCAAAAAATCTTGCGGGTTGGGTGGGTGGGTCGGTTGGACATGTTGTTCCAACAGTTACGAGATTGGATGGTTTGACAACTCTTAAAATTGATAAAGATGCTTGATGTATATAACACATGCATAATTGCATACTTGAAAAATATGAAATATGTTAATTGGTCAGTTCAAAGGTCTAAAACATCGGCCAGTTAATTAACCCGTCAAAACCGAACTGTCTAATATCAATCAGACCATTTGTTTTAGTTCAGATGATTACACCCTCTATATGAACTAATCAACATCTTTATATATATATATATATATAAAAACAAAACGTTAAGGTTAATTAATTCAATTCTAGTTATGGGTAATATTCACGTATTAGGATCTACGTTTCCATCATCCCAATCACACCTCTTATATAAGTTCATAACTTGTATAGTGTTTTTATTATCTGTACCAAACCAAAAACCGAAAACCAAATACATAATAAAGACCGAAGACGGACCGACTATAGAACATTCGGGCCGGTCACATGATCAAGACCAGTCTTGCCATCGGTCCTGACCGTTACTACCCAGTCATATTGCTAAGTGAATTATTGTGTTTTGTACTCTTATTTCCCCCCAATCTTCTCTATCAAAATCCAAAGATATCGTCTTAGAGAAACTCAAAAATCAGATTAATTAGTCACTATATGCATCGAATTCAATCGTTCTTCAGCAACTTGAAATCGAGCATTTTGAACTTGTTCTCGAAGCTGCACCATAAACAAAAATGTGAGTTTTGATTCTTCTGTAAGTAAAGATTAACAAAATAACTTATATTACCTAGTCCATTAATGGCTTCTGAGCTTCTCATCAACCTTATTCTCTTACAAGTCTGAACAAACATCCTGCAATCAATCAATCAATCAAACAAAACTTGTTGGATTGATTCCAAAAATTTGAAATACATAACAAGAATCTATCGAATGTGGGGAACCAATATTACTTCCATGGAACATCACCAACAAGCATCCAATCCCCATCTTTATCCTCATACGTCGATACATACTTTATTCGATTCACAAGATCCATCCACCTTTTCTCATTCAACACATTTCCTGTGATATTAATCAATATACTCACATTAGTAAATCATCAAAAATGACACTTGAATACATGATTACCTAATTCCATACCGAAATTGAAGTTTTATGCACTGTGCAATCAAAATTTTGAACTGATCATACACATACGAACTAGTTTCACTAGAAAGAGCTTTAGCAATAAAGTATTCTGATAATTTGAAACACATTCTGAATTTATACATTACTGATTCGACATTTAACACCACTGACACACTGTAAACAATTACGCTTTACAATAACCTACAAACCACATTTTAGAGCAAGCAGTGTAAAGGTCAGTCATAAACTACGTTTGTGCATACATTTGGATAAAACATTTAACATCACTGAAACACTGCAAACTGCAGTTTACAACAACTACATTCCGTAAACTGTAGAGTTTACAATAACTACAGTTTACGACAGGTGTAATTGTGTAAACCATATTATCTTATTGTAAACTGTAGTTTACAGGTCTAGTGGTGTATGTAATCGAGAAAGTTATTCGAACCATAGATCATCAAACGTATTGTCACTACCTATGAAATATGAGAATATATCCACCAGAGCACATTGAAGCTGTTGATATCCTGTGTATGATTCCAGATCTACTTTTCGCAGATACGGTGCTCCGTCAACCGCCACCTTCACAAACCTAAAACCACCGTTCACGGCGTTCCTCCGGTGCACCGTCACCGGCGGCCAACCGGCCACCTCCTCCCTGCAAAATCAACACATATTCATCATCAATCAATCTACTCACCGGAGATTAAAAAAAAAAACAGATCGATTCAAACATTCAAATATTCAATCATCACATATTCACATCCAACAACTAATATCATATCAAATATTCAAATACACTCGATCAGACGATCAGTAATCAGTTGATCAACGCGATTACAACTTACGCCGGAGGTTTCGTGGCGTCGGAGCATTCGGTATCGGAATCTTCACCTCCGGTGTATTTTCCGTCAATCGCGTCGGAGAATCGTCGTTTTTTCACCGGATTTCGTCGCGATTCACCTGGTAAACGTAACGTAAGCTCCGTTTCGTTGAGATTGAGGCCGTAGTAAGCTCCGGTGGTCACCTCCGACGTGATGGTTGACGTCTCCGGCGACATTTTACGTGACGGAGCTGAATGCTTCCGGTGATGTGATATTTTGAATATTGTTTACGATTTGAGGTATGAATGTGGACTCGTGGTCATGTTGAGTAGTTATAGTGGGGGTGACCACATACAGTGATCCAGTGAGAAGGTGACACGTGGCGTGTGATGGACGGTTTGGATTGTTTTCTGTGGGTGATGAATGATGATGAGATGGTGAGATTAGTTGGTGGGAGTACCAAATGTTGGGGTGTTGGTGCTGTACACAATCATATCCGTTTGCTCGTGTGTGTTTGATTTTGTTTTTTGTTTTATGTTTTGGTGCATTGATTCTGTTGGATTCATTATTATATTTGTATTTTGCTCTATATTTTTTAATTAGTTTAGAAGAGTATTAGAAAAGTTAGTTAAATAGATGGTGCATGTGGTTGATTTGGTTATACTAAAAAGATAAAAATATTAGATTTTGTAAGACATGTTGGTTTTACTTGTGGTGTTTTAATTCATTGAGTTGAAATTGTGTGAGGTTTATACGTAAAACTTTGCTTACATGGCATGTTTGTAAAAAATTTTATGTTTAAGACTCATAACTTCGGTTGTCACTATTATATACGGTTATATCTTTTGCAGGTTCGCTAATGACAATATATAGACATTCACTTTCTCAAAACTTTTTTATATTATTTTTTGATTTTACGAATAATTATTTTCGTGTTGAATGGTGTTAAAAAATTTCCTTCATGTTGCTAGACTAATTATATTCTGTGATCAATGTATTCTAGCAAAGAGTGTTTAGTGTTCATTCACTGAGAAGTATTACTCGAATCCAAAAGGTGACAGGAATCAACCTTTTCATTGGCATCATCTATGCGATTCGAACCACAACCATGTGGTTAAAACTCACGTAAAAAATTGGGGTGTAAGACTAATTTCTGTAAACAAAAATCTGATAAAATATACATAAAAAACTAAACTACTCTTTATTAAAACAATTAAATAAACTATTTTTGTAATTTAATCAACCACCACGTGAACTATAAGTAATATAAGAAAACAAAATAAAACAAAACCCAATCCCTCCTCGGCCTCTTTCTTCTTACTCAACCATCGACTATTGACCACTTCAACGCGTGCGATCAACACCAACAATCACGTCTCTCTCTCTTAGAATTATCCCTTTGAATTTGCTTATAAATCTAAGTTAAGCCGAGAGAGTATTGTGTTTAAGTGTCAATATGTTTGGTTAATTGAAGTTCATGAAGTAGATTTACCAAATCACTAGACCAATTGTTGCTTATTTTAGCTTTTTATATTGTTTAAAAAATCCGAGTATTAGAAGTATGCTTTTTTTGTATGCACGTGCAAGAATATCTAATGATCAAATGTTAGTAGCCGAATCATGTTGTGTTTATCTCTTGCGTTTGGATTCAATAAAGTATATTAGGATTTACACGAGGAACTTAAAAAGTACATAGTCTAAACATGTAACTTTTTAACAAAGTTAGTGCTAGAAGCCTAGAGCCTAAATATTAATATTACAAAATTGAGAATCACATAGTCTAAACATGTAACTTCTTATAAACTTAAACCCAAAAAATATGATTAGGGTCACACCACATAAATTATTTGTGTTATTAACTCTTAAAAAATTAGAAACTACTTATAAATGTGAGTACAAAATAATGGTTATATTTAGTTTATACCGGCTAAATTATAAAGTAACCAAACTCAGAAAAAGATTGTACATAACAACATCATATCAAGAAATTTATATCCGTTTTTTTTAATAGAGAACCTTTATAATCATATTTCTTAACAATTATATACTGGAAATTAATGATAGCTTGGTGAACTCGACCTGTCTAATAGAATTGGAAATAAGTATATATCGGTAAATAGAGACTTTTATATTAAGATGAATTAATCTTTCAATAATTATTTAAAATATAATCTCAAAAGAACCTTTAGATACTGCATATCATTTGTTATTTTTTAATAAATAGATATTTGTAGTTTTTTTGGTCTCACAAAAAAAATGTTCTACACAAATTAAAACCGTAAATAAGCTCCACCATAAAATATATCAACCAAATATCCTAACACGTGAAGGAAAATAAAATAATAAATTCAGAAAACGTGAATCTTAACATGAAGTTAAAACCATTATGCAAAAAGTATAAAGTAAAACCTGAAAGTTCTAAGTTTTCTTTTTCTATTCAATTATACTAGAAATTCCACCCTTTATTTTTTAGTTTTAATAGTTACACTACGCTTTTTGTAATGCTTTCATACATTACGTTTATTCACTAAGAGGTGTTAGAATTTTATTCTAACTCAATATTTCTTTTTTAACGGCCAATGAATAATTTTTAAGCTCGATCACCGAGGTAAACCTATTGGCGAAATGTCACCCACGCCCGCGAACACAAATAGCGCTGGTGACCCACAACCATTCCAAGTGAAACCCACAACCCAAATGCTCACAGTGGTAAAACTCTTGGCTCACTTGAAGCATATTGCACATAGTAACATTTCAATTCATGACATTCACTTTGAAAAGTTATAGGATGTCTAATCCTAAATCAGTTGATCTAGAACTTATTGGCCAACTTAATATTAAATGATTAATTCCCCTTCATGCTAGAAAGCTACAAAATATATATTAAACCCCCAAACACCACCCCTTAGACCCAACTCCAATCGAATCCCACTTGGGTCTTTAATACGAAAACGGACCCAAACGCTATTAGCTCTCTCACTCGATCTCGAAATTTAATCTCACACCGTCTTAACATCTTTGCCCCAACCCGTCTCTTTGTTTCATGCTTCTGATATCGCACGCCACCACAACAATTACATATCTATTACCAACACCTATAATCTTCTATCTCTAGTTCCGATGACGATAACACAATAAAGTACCATTGACACAATCATCATCGGACTCCACTATCTCCATCAGCAATAAGTGCCTTGTGTTCATCTCCTATAACCATTATACAACACAAAGGAAAACTCGGGATATTTGGTATTCTAGCGAACTATAATCGTAACTGAAATTTGACAAATTGGGAGTTGGTGTTTTTTGTATTTGATTTATGATTATATTATACTCTATATAATTAACAAACTTCAGCTACAATGTACTTTTTGCAAGTTTTTTTAAAGTTTTCACTAGCAAAATAACATTTTTTTAATAAAGGACAAGCTTCATTTTTGTTTTGGATAATTGTTATTTTATTAAGATTTTTGTGGTGATGTGTTGGTAATTAACAGATCTCTTCCAATTCAATTGATGATAAGCTGTCGGTGATAGCATAATACTTATTTTTCTTGTAGCGTTTATTTGTTGATTGATTTTTTTGAACTTTTACTTATCTTCATTAGCCACATTAGTTCTAGATACTTTTACTTTTAACCCTAATATTTGGTTTTTAAGCTTTGGCCATTAAAGTTTAGGATTTTAGAGTTTGGTTACCGGTAATATTTTTACTTTAACTACTAAAGTTTAAGATCTTTAAGTTTAGCTACTAAACTATTTATAGTGAAGTTTTAATTTTTCGAGTTTGACCAGTGATTTTTAGTATATTTAGATTTTGCCACCAAACTTCAATTTTATGGATTTTGACGAGCCGACAAATGACGATCAAAATAGCACGGCGTTGCGTGTGAGAAGTAGTAGTTTATCTTAATAAATAATAATCCAACATGTTCTTGTAAGCCGAAGATAAATCTGTCAAACTTTACCAATGGATCCACTATGGAAACACGAGGCCTAGGAATTGAAGGAAAGATTCATCATCACATGAGCTTGAGATCAAACACTTAAGTGTAATGGTGCTCATGAGCTCACTTCAGCTTGAAATTTATACTTACCAACTCGAAATGCTTGAAATTTACTTCAACTTTTTCAAGCTAATTTCAAGTGACTTTTGAGCCACAAGCTATATAAACGACACCATTTGCGATATAATTCACCAAGAAACAATCAGATGTATCTAGTGTTTGTGTAGTGTAATTCCAAAACTAGGTTGTTGATTAAAGATAGAAGATTTTTGAGTTAGAGATATTATTTGAATTAGGATTCTTTATTAATATGGAAAAGAAAATTCGTTTTTTGATTTCATTTTGATTAATGTTGATCTTAGATCAAGAATTCAAGATCTATATATAAAGATTATATTATGTTACTGAATTTATGATTAAAGTTGTAAAACAAAAAAATCAAAGTGATGGAAGAATATAAGAGTGTACGTTTGATCTTTTTATTTTTGATGATTGATTGAAAGTGTAAACCTTTTAAAAAAATAGAATAACAAAATAAAAATAAAAATCCAAGAAAAGAAACCTATAATTCTTGTAAATCAAATGTAGATTTATAACTTGCCTTATAAATATTTTTGAAAAGACTTTTAAAAGATTGACTGAAAGATGCATCAATACGAATGCTTCTTGATGTTTGACTATAAAAATCCATTTTAAAAGTCAAAGGTACTGATGGGTTCGGGTCGGGCCCAAAAAAGCATGTGAATGTGTTTGTTTGTCGGGTTATTAACGGACACCTATTTGATGAAACATTGAAACCATTACGAGCATGTTTTGAATAATTTGATCACAGAGAAATTTCTAACTATCAAAATAAAGTTATTAGTTTATTAAAGCATTTTTGTTACTTCTCACCATAGAATTAATTCTTGTAGTACACACGTATGACATATGTGTGTGTATATTTATAAAAAATATTAATAGTACATTCAAAAATTAATATACTATTGTGGATACATTATATCCCTAGCATACTCATTAATTAAAAGAGTGTACATGATTATATTATTTGTGAAATGGTAATGAATTATAATACATGTAATAATCTATGTATTCTTTAGTAAACATACATTATTTGAAAACCGAGTATTATTGACGGAAGCTTCTATTAGATCTAACAACTATATATTGATAGGTGATATTCCATCGTATAAACTGTTGTGGGTAATATTATTTCTCATGACGTATTAAAAATATCGTTGATCGCTTACCGATGAACACATTACTGGCATATTTTCAACAAGGTCCACAAGTATGCCAGTTTACCTTTTATCGATGGTTTTCCAACGGATCACCCTACCGACCGGATTACCGACGACTACTTTCTGCAATTTATCTACTGCCCTTTAGTAACCAGTGGGGAAATTATTTTAAAAAGTATATATATTATTTTCTGAAATTTTAATACTAATTGTCTAATTATATAGTAAATTCAAAATAAACTGAAAATTAATAAATAGACAAATAAAGTTCTGAAATTATTACAATTAAGCTACTTAGCTTTCATGACCATCACGTTCAATGTGGATTCTCTCCAACCGTCTTTGCAACGTAGCATATCACACTCATTAAACAAATTGATGATTATTAATGTATATATATTATTTACCATAAAATTAGTACATCTTATAAGTATAATTAGATGCCTATGGCTCAGGAATTTTGATTAGTTTCCTGTTAACTTACAAGCATGGTTTGCTAAGTAGGTATGTCTTAGGTAAATCAAACGGGTTTGCGTTTGAGCTATTTAATATTTTGATCTTCTTAAGAAATGTTTTATATCAAAACTAAAATATATTGTGTATTTCATGTGAACAGCTAAAAAAGATAAATAAACATCAAGATTTACAGTTTAATAACAACTTTTTATGAACATCTAAATTGTTTAAGTAAAATTCGGAATTTCATAATACCAACAACAAAAAAATAATTAAAAAATCGGTTAAATATACAAATAAATATGTCATCTTCAATTCATGTTCCTATGTGTATCATGTTTTTAGGATCTTTGAATACAACTTGGTGCAAAATGTTTTCAAATTAATTATATTATGTTGTATATTACAGGAATGTATTATTCGGTAGTCTAAATCATCAAACTTGACTAACATCGATGCCTTTTAACTAAATCAAGCACGTAGGTGTTTTTTGTGTAGAGATTCATAGTGGTTGGGAATCTTCATGTATTCACCAAATTTAGGGTTGAAAAAGACAATTGAGCGTGTTTTTCGTTTGTTGCGAGTGTAGCAAGAGGTGGTTACTTCTTTAAAACCTTTCTACTTTAGCCTAAACAATGAATTTACGTGCACACATCTTTCTTCATCAATTCTTGGAACTTTGAACAAAGTTAACATAGATAAAAGGACTATTAAGGTGGCGCCCGCATAAACGTTTCATAATGTTTCTTTTATTATAAGGATTATAGTTGTAAACGAACCAAACTAAATGAATTCATGTTTATGTTAGTATGTTAACAAAAATTCTCGTCCATGTTCCTCTATAAAGATATTGAATTTGTTTATGTTCGTATGTTAATGAATTAACGAATGCAAACAATCACAGACGAACGTATAAAGTTTCAAAAAATAAAAAAACCAGACAAACAATTTAAGTAAATATAATATTAAGCATTTAACATAATAATCATAAGCACAATTACGTCAAAACAAAGGCACACGTTAGACATAATATTCATAAGTATAATTAAACAATGTCTCAAAGCTTTAACTTTCAAATTAATGATGAAATATTAAGAGGATAAGATTCATATGATTAGGTTTCTAGTTTAAATGTTATTGTAGTAAACTACACATGAAAACTTTAGAAAATATTAAAAATATTTAATGAACAAAAAAAGAATGAAAGTAAATGAATAAACATAAAAGTATATGCCCAAACGTTCATGAATGTAATTAAACAAACACTATCTCGATCTACTTCTGTTCTATCATTTAGTTAAGTGTATAAAATTTCTTGTTCATGAAATTACGATTTATTAGAAGAAATTTTCGCTCAAAGTTAGATTTGTAAATGAACTAAATAGGATAAATGAGATATTGCGTGAAACTATGAATATGATGTTATACCTTATAAACATAAGTGTTATGAAAAACACCAATTGATCAACCAACGATTGAATGATTCTTATTACGAAATCAAGAACAAACATGAACAATCAAATCGAGTTACAACAGAATTCGGAAGAATTCAAGTTTCGGAAGAAAAACGCTCTGCTCACATACACTCTGTTTTGCGATCTCTATTCCTAACTACCGATTATCTCCATATATATAGAGCTTCCTCTTCTTCAGTAGTTTTCGAGATTCTTCTTCAGTAGTTTTATAAAACTACTTCTTCAGTAGTTTATAACACTACTTCTTCAGCACTT